>ML102985.1:74035-84696 GCA_003697995.1 Taxidea taxus jeffersonii
TTTGTTTTTGCTTGGCAGTTTTAATAGAACCAAGATGGGGAGATGGCTCAGTGGCTTTCAGACTTTTCTCTGAGGTGTCCTAGGAATCCCATGGAGTCCACTGGTGGACTGTGCTCATCCCACAACACCTCTCTCCTCAGCCCCACTTCAGTCACTTCTCTTTTTTTGCTCTTTGTTTTAAATTGGATTCCATGAATATAAAAGTTCAAAAACCATTGTCCAGGATGCAGTTACGTGTAAGCATGAGAAGTGCTTTACCCATCTGTGCTAAAGAGGAAGGGGGCTCTAAAGACCATCTCGATGGTTAATCCAGTACTTAGAACAGTGTGGCAGCCTGTGACAGTGTAAACGACAGACACACACAGACTGCCAGCAGTGTCATGCACCTGCTCTTCAAAAGTTCGTGGAGGACCAAAGGAGAGAGGCAAAGCATTAGTCATTTCTTGTTTTCTGGTGGCTGTTTTAGGGGTGAAAATTCGTCAGTGTATCTGTTACCTTGACATTCAAATTAGATACTGCTTATATGAAAGCTGAAAGGTTACTTTTCTTCTTGTCAAAGCTTATTTTAGTCAGACGTGAAAACGGTACAGATGTCTGTTTGGGAAAGTGCAACAACACTACTTTCTTAAATTGCATCCCATGACTTCATTGTATTATGTGTTTATTAGACACGTACCATGGATTCATTCAGAGATCTTCATAGTGGTTTGGCTGTTGTGCCCGCACCACTAGTCTTCTGTTGTTGCACCCTTAATAAAAGAGTGGAGGCAATTACTAGGCAAAGTATGATATGTGAAATATATTAATAGATTGAAGTATTCTGTTTAAACTGTTACTCTTAAGGTTTTTAAGAGCTGTATAGAGAGTTACAGGGCTGTACAGATGACAGATACAAGTAAATGGCCACAGTTTCTTTTTGCTTATTTTCTAGGTTACAGTACCTTTACCAGCATCCCAGCTTTCATTGCCTAATTTTGGATCTACAGGGCAGCCTTTAATTGCTCTGCCTCAGACTCTTCAGCCCCCATTACAGCATACCACCCCACAAGCCCAGGCCCAGAGCCTGAGTCGTCCGGCCCAAGTAAGCCAGCCTTTCAGAGGACTGATCCCAGCTGGAACACAGCACAGCATGATCGCCACACCAGGGAAAGTAAGTGAAAGAGGGATTTGCAGTTCTTTGAGAATTTAAGGCTCTGTGTTTAGATATATACATCTTGTATCTGTAAAAATAAGATGCATCAGTTTTTACCACCCTCTAGGAAATCTCACACTCTGATGTGCTTTTTTTAAAAAAAAAAATTTTATTTTTAAAGTAATCTCCACACCCAGTGCGGGACTTGAACTCACAAGCCCCAGGGGATCAAGAGTTGCACGCTCCACCCTCTGAGCCAGCCAGGCACCGCAAGCCCCAGTGTACTTTTTTTTTTTTTTTAATGTTTTTAAAAATCTATTTCTGATGTGTTTGACCTCTTTAGCTTATGGAATTCCAGAAACGCTAAGTCAATCCTTTGTTTTTTCTCAGATGTCTGAAATGGAACTGAAAGCCTTTGGAAGTGGCATTGACATAAAACCAGGCACACCTCCAATCAGCGGTAGAAGCACCACACCAACATCTAGTCCCTTCCGGTAAAATGGGCATTTGAATTTCCAAATAAGTAAACACATTTGTTTGTTAGATTCTTACTATGTCACCAGGCCTGTGGTAAGCACAAGACATTCTGATAGTGTTACCTAAAATGTTAAGCTATTAAATTAAGAATGTATATGTTATACTATATTTTTAAGAAATTTTTTTTTAAATACAGGGCAAATCTAGCTAGAATTCTTTCTCACCTCTGCCCCTGCAGTGTCTCTCCGCTACCGTAATGTTCGGTAACTCCCCTTGGTAGGTTTTCACCCGCTATCACAAATGAAGCGTCCGCCAAGAGCAGTGTCTCTAAAGATCTAACAGCATATTACTTATTTGGCACTACTGTACTGACCCGTGACGGCTTTCTCCCAAGGGCTACTTCCACAAGTCCGAACAGCCAGTCCAGCAAAATGAACAGCATTGTCTATCAGAAGCAGTTCCCGTCAGCCCCTGCCACAGTGAGAGTGACACAACCATTTCCTACACAGTTTGCACCCCAGGTGGGCAGATATGAGTGAGAAATGAGTATTATGTACTTGGAAATGATTGCTAATCTGGCTAAGTATCTGATTTCGTAATCTTGCCATATTATAAGTAGTTTAGAAACAGTGTTTAATGAGAAACAGTTTCTTAATGAGCAGTACATTTATGACCTTCATAGATATTCTCTGCAACTTTTCGTGAGTTACAGGTAGTAACTGTATAGTGCTAAAGCAGACAAGAGAAGTAGTCAAAATATTCCCCACACAGCTCTGGTCATTTCAGTCCTGTTTCTTTACTCTTTTTTGAAGAAGTGGACTTTGCAGAGAAGGGTCCCAGTGCTTAAAAGTTTTCTAGGTGTAATGTTTTTGTTACGTTGTCGCCGTCGTCGTCGTCGTTGGGTTTTTGTTTTGTTTTGTTTTGTTTTGTTTTTCTTAAGAGAACTATGTGTAGCTGAGTTAAAGTTTCTAAAAGATGTTCTAATATATGTGTAAAAACATCGGCTTCTCTTCCCTTCGCTGGTTGAATGGAAAGACCAACTAAAATTGAACATAACTCTCAAAATGAGTATTGATTCCTGAGAAGACACTTATTTGTTGAATTGGTGTTATTTTTATTTATCTCCGGATTATGTTTGGTATAAGTGTGTGCCTTTTCTGCAATTACATGTTTTTAAAAAGATTACCCTATTTAATAGCTTTCCTATCTCCCCTTCAGAATTTGTAGCTGAAGTGCTAGACCCAACTACAGTGCCATAGCATGCTTTGCTAATTTTTCTGTTAGATTCTCCAAGCATGGCCTGTTTGTTCTTGGGCCCTGTCGTAGAATGGCACAAATGCCTACATACTTCCTTTCACTTGGCAGAATGGGCACAGATTTACTCTGAGATAAGCCAACCTGATCTAGTTGGCAAGAAATTTTTTTTAACAGTTCAATGTTGTATGTTTTGTTTTTTTCACTCAGATTCTCTCTCAGCCTAACCTGGTCCCTCCATTGGTAAGAGCCCCACATACTAACACCTTCCCAGCGCCTGTTCAGAGGCCACCAATGGCACTGGCCAGTCAGATGCCTCCTCCGCTGACCACAGGCCTCATGAGCCATGCTCGTTTGCCACATGTAGCCAGGGGTCCTTGTGGATCACTATCTGGAGTCAGAGGTAATCAGGCCCAGGCTGCGTTGAAGGCTGAACAAGACATGAAGGTTAGTACAGTGTTAACAGCCAACAGAGCAAGCATCTGTCTCTGAACCATGTCTTAAGATGCCTCTGGACCCATAACCACAAACCCAGGCATTCATTGTCTTAGCTCATTTAACCAAGCTAACTACTTCTATTCATTCCTTTTTTTTTTTTTTCTTTTTTTTCTCCCTATTCCCCTTTTTTTATTTATTTTTTATTTTTTTACTTTTGATTTTTTTGCAACTATAGTTAGCAGACAAGTTAACATTTTAAACTGGCAAAATGAATTGCCTATAAAATGAATATTTGAGGGAGATCTGAGTTTAGCTGCTACATTTTTTGGAAGAACAAAAAATAATGTGGATTATTATAGACTTCGCCATTTTCTTTTGTTTTTTTCCTTTGTTTTCTTTTTTAAACCCCCCCTCCCCCTGCCCAAGCCTTAAGATATAAATCATGGTTATGTGAAAATTCAGAGTGGTTAAGAGATTTTACCTATCTTGATTTTTCTTCCTTCGTGAGTCATGCAAGTACAGTTTTCTTCTCAAACTGTTTCCATACCTCTTTTTTTTTTTTTTTTTTTTTTTTGCCTGCCACCTGCGTTCGCTGTATTCCACAGCAGATTGTGCAGTTGTAGGTGAAGAACTGAAAAAAGCACTTTGGGATCCTTCATGATAAAAGGCACTGAGGAATGTGAGGTTTGCTGATGCTGAAGAGTGCCTTGAGGAGTCTGTGTGGGGACAGTTGTCATAGCGTAGCCTTACTGTCTGCCTGTACAGCCAGCCGAGTCCGCCAGCTCTGTATTTACTTAGACTTGACTTCAGAGGTCTTAGTAATTTGGCCTGTTTTGTTGCTAAATATATATGTGTGTGTGTATACACATACATATATCGGGTCAGACTAGAACAAAGCTTGCTGCCTTCAGACAGGGCAGTGCCCGTACTGATGCTTTCCTCTGAATCAGAAACACGTTTATGCTCATCCTACTAGAAAATTCGGTTGACTAGCTGGTTTCTTTCTACATTGAGATCCCTCATTTCTCATCCCGAGTAATCAAATTTAAAGACGACTCTGCAGTGAAGCTCTTATTGAATGTGATCTGCTTTTATTAAGGCTGTGCCTAGGATTTCCCTCTGTTAAAAAATGTGTAGGAATCTTTGGAAATTATTTGGCCATGGTTTCCTGTTGTTCTGTCTCCTTGGAACTTGATTGTCATACCTTCCCATGCTGGAAATGACATTAGAGCTTATAATGGGGCCGGGGAGGGTAAAACTTTCTTGAAATTGCTTTAGATCTCTATATAGTATAGTTTTCCTGTAGAACAGGAAGGGCTCCTTGTTATATTCGAGAGGTACGGAAACTTTTTAATTGTGTACGTTACAGTGGTATAATTTACAGATTGACGTAAGTATATTCTTTGGGGGCACATAGTCAGTAAAAGTGGTAAATTATTTTACCAGCTCAGAATGTGGTAGGAGCTATCAGAACTTAGTGATCAAGTGAAGTCGTAGTTACTAATTTCTGATGCTCTTCCCCTGCAGAAGAGAGCTGTGGGAAGAGGACTCAGCCACAAGACATTTGGTCCTAGGTGTTGGTAATGCCGCAATATAAGTGCTTCCTTTTCGTTTTATTGTAGACCACATACTGATAACTAGAAGTTTTAAGTGTCACATGTATCTGTCTTCAAATTTGCGAGCAGCCTCCCCAGATAGAATTTGTTATCGATAAGTTGTGTTCCAGAAAAGTTACAGACCAACGGCAGTTTCTGTCCTGTAATTTTATAAGAGGGCACACGTGGACACTGGTGGGAGGTGGTTCTGTTGTTTTCAAACGTTTAAAAAAGACAAACCCACATGGAATATGTGCCAGGATAGGAAGAAACCTGTCCTTAAAGAGCCGAAAGATGGCTGAGGTTCTTGCGGTCGGGCCGGCGCGGGGAGAGCGGGTCCGCGGTCGGCGCAGAGCGAGCGGAGGCGGGCGGCAGGCTCCGCTCTCGCCGCGGCGCTCTCAGGCGCTCTTTCTCGTTTTTTAAGGCAAAGCAGAGAGCAGAGGTTCTTCAGTCCACGCAGCGCTTCTTCTCTGAGCAGCAGCAGAGCAAACAGATAGGAGGCAAAGCCCCGAAGGTGGACAGTGATTCCAGTAAACCTCCCGAAGCCCTGACCGACCCTCCTGGCGTCTGTCAGGAAAAAGTGGAAGACAAGCCGCCCCCTGCGCCCACCATAGCCAGCAAGCCTGTGAGAACCGGACCCATCAAGCCTCAGGCCATCAAAACAGAGGAAACGAAATCCTAAGGCCGGGCGGGCCTGTGGCGGGGGCGGGGCGGGGAGAGGGGGGCGGGGGAGGGTGAAGCCGGACGATGGTGGCAGCCAGAGGGGTGACGAGGCCTGCGCGGCCCTGTGCGGAGCCGGAGCTGCCCGGGGCACGCAGGAGCCCTTTGCACGGGCGTGGCCTTGAGAACTGCGGTGCCCGCCGCAGACGAACCAGAAGCAGCAGGAAGGCCGCCCCGCTGCCCCCCGCCCCCGCCGCGGCCGGGCCTGCCCAAGGGTCTCCGGCCGATGCACCCGGTGTGGTGTCTCTGCTCCCTGGTGTGCTGGGCTCGGTGGTCAGGAGCTGAGAGGAGCCTTGTTTTGTGTTAGGGCAGCTTGCCACTTGGGTGACACTGTGACTGAGGCGAACACAGCCCGAGTACGGCCGCTGACGTGCCCTGCTTCCTGGGCGGGTGAGCGGGTGATGAAATCCGCCGTCCGCATCCCTGGACTCCCCGGACCGTCCGGGCGGCCAGGGTCTGGCTCCTGCTTCTGTTGGGGACGATGCTGTGTTTCGGTCGTGGCCCGGAGCTTTGAAGGGCTGCTTGGCATCTCCTTTCTCCACGGAATCGTCACGCCTTCAGACGTGACACGTTGGGTGGATTGCTAGTTGGAGTCCGGCTTGCCTCCGCTCCGTCATCGTCGTATGAGTCCAGCGGGGTTGTGTGTGTTCGTTGGTTTTTAACGGTTTTTAACTGATGTTCATCAAGAGCAGTGAATACCTAGAACCGTGCCCTTAACGGAAGGAAATCCTGTCGAAGAAGGTGCATTTCTTCACCAGAGCTGAGTCATACCATCCTTTGGGCCCTCTGCTGGGAAGGTAGAATCAAGTCTCAAATAATGCCTTTTTAATTGTATCCTCTAGTATTATAGATGTAGGACAGTACTGTATCATACCTCTGTGAATGTAAAATACCGTGTACCTGCTTCATGAGACGTAACAGTGACCGTGCTTTATCAGAGCTGTTTTTAATGATGTTATTCTAGAATGTTTTCTTTCCAGATGATGATTGAGAAGCTAATTTTAAAAAATGGTGCCAGGTACCACAACAGTAACAGAACTTTGCTGTTCTCTGGGGTTTTGTTTTTTTACCTTTCTTTTCTTTCTTTTTTATTAATGGAGTGTGCTGGATGTCTCTACAATTTTGTTCAGATGACTGCAGAACCTGGAAAAGCTGTTGCTGCTATTGATGCATAACATACTGCTATTGGTCTTTTTATATAAATAAATAAATAAAAATATATATATATACATACATATACATATATATATAAATAATTTGAATTTTTGGAGACTTTAGCTGTGCTGTCAACTTCGGAAAAAGTATCCCAGTTGTACCGTGTTGGGTTGGCATTGTACAGAAATTAACAGCCATATTGGTCTAGAAATGTTAAACATAATTTTTTCCATTTGTACAGGGGTAACGCACTGTATTAAATATGTAAGGTCTTATCTACATGGGTTTGATTACAGAAACTAATAAAGTATTCTCTAAATAATGACTCTTGAAACTTCTAATCCATTCCTAAAATCTGGAACAAGAAAGTCCTGAACCAAAAATAGTGATCAAGAGTGCATTATGCTCTAAGAGAAGGTAATCACCTAAAGACTTGATTCCAACTTTTCAGAACTTATAAAGTCGATTGAGTCAAAATAAATGTTGTCATGGAGGATAATAGGGCCTCTGTTCTCAGGGTTGCCATACTCCTTTTGAGAACAAATCTGTCGAGGAGGAGGAGAGAACTCTTTCTGGGTGATGCCAAGTGCTGAAAGTAGAAAATAGTTTCACCCTTCTTCAGGGCAGAACTTGACGGGCCCAAAATAGATCTCAGTACCTAACGTTTGTATTTCTCATCTCTCCCCGGCACGTTCATAGTCATCGTCGCCCACGTAAGAGGCTGCAAGGGTTTTGCTTTATTCATTCATTTTGTAAAGCGAAGTACTGAGGGATTTTAACTCCCTGAAATCCCGTATCTGGAACACAGGGCTTTAGGAAGACTAGTAATTCAGTCACTGGTGACCCGTGTACCTTCTTTACTCCTGGACGGTGGGGTTCGTAGACATTTAGAGAACTCGGGTTCCGTAAGGCCCTACCTGGGTGGCCAGGCTTTTCAGTTTGAAGGGTTTTCTCACAGCGGGCTCCCCGCTGCTGGTGTGGCTAAGGCCAGGGTCCCAGACCGGTACCGAAAGAGCAGTAGTCAGCGCTTCACGCACCTGCCTTCTCACTGATTCGCTTCAGTTGCTTCTCCCTCTCGTGTTCTGACCCTTCGGTTCAGTCCTCCTAAGTGTCAGGACTTCAGAGCAATCAACTGTGTAGTTTGCCCGCAGCCACGGAAGCGCGGTTCAGTGGGTGGTGGGCCTCAGGCCCTTTGCTAGGTGGGATCGTATGGGGGGTTCCCACCACCGCCCCCTTAGAAAAAAGTATCCAATGAAAGGGAGGTTTTTAGTCACGCAGCCTGACCACAGCTTGGTCCTGCAGTTCTTACCTCTGGCTTTTCTGGCACGCAACGAGAAAAAGAGGTTGGCGGTGAGACGTCAGCAGTGGCTTTAGTCCGCGAACCTTTTGAACGTTCTCTGCCCTTGAACTAACTGTTCTGGTGAGGGGGAAGAGGGTGCTTTCGTCCTTAGCTGTTAATAAATTGTGCTTTATGGGGGAAGAATAACTGGGGGAAGCAGCCTAGGGAATGAGGATAATTTGAAAAGGCATTTAATGTGCTTATTTCCACAATGCAAATCAGGGTGTAAAGTTCCAACATACTCTCGGGTGGAGGCAAGATGCAGAAGATAGAACCCGAGTGGGCTCTCGTGTAAAACACCTGAAAGGCCCATCTTCAGTATTTCCACATGCCCTTCCTGCCTGTAACCTGTAGTTAGCCACAGTTGACATGTTTGTGGAAAACATCTTAATTTGTGTTTCGGGTGATTAGGGAGTATCAGCCGCAAGATAACTGTGTGTGAAATGAACCAGACCTGGACAGTGAGGTCCTCACGTCAGACTGGCCGCCTTGGCCTTGCACGTTGCTGAAGAGACTCATTTGCTCGGCCCTTTTCCTCCTTCCCTGTGCTGGTCTCATTCATACCCTCAGGTGTAGGGTTGAGCCTGCTGTTGGCACTCAAAGGAGCGGCTCCCCGTGGTTTTCCTGAAACGATCCAGAAGACAGCGGTAACATATTTCACGCCAGGAGTACTGCCGATTGTCAGCCTTTCTCGGGCTGTGATGGGTTGGCAGGTTTACCCTACCACAGAAATGAAGCTCCCGTGCGTGATCTGGTGTCTCTTGGATTCTTAAGTAGAAGCCCTCAGATCTGGGATGCCTGGCTGGCTCAGTCAGTAGAGCATGTGACTCTTGATCTCAGAGCTGAGAGTTCAAGCCCCATACTGGTGCAGGAATATCTTAAAAAATAAAAGCAGCCCTCAGATCTTTCTGGACTGGGAAATCAAAAATTATGAATGCCTTAATTCCTTGATTTTAGGTGTGCATTGATTTTCCATCCACTCTTGATGAAGCCTATGCCATTTCTTAGATGCCTGGTAGAGTCTTTTACGTAGGGTAAATACAGAATTCCTTTGAATTTTTAGATACTCTTCCTCAGTTTTCCAGTTTTCCCCACGCCTAATTTGACAAGAATTTTTTATTTATTTATTTATTTTTAAAAGATTTTTTTTTTTAAGATTTTATTTATTTATTCATTTGTCAGAGAGAGAGGCACAGCGAGAGAGAACACAGCAGGGGGAGTGAGAGAGGGAGAAGCAGGCTTCCTGCTGAGCAAGCAGCCTGATGTGGGGCTGGATCCCAGGACGCTGGGATCACTACCTGAGCTGAAGGCAGACACTTAACGACTGAGCCACCCAGGCGCCCTAAAAGATTGTTTTTTTTAATTTATTTATTTGTTAGAGCGAGCACAGGCAGACAGAGTGGCAGGCAGAGGCAGAGGGTGAAGCAGGCTCCCTGCCGAGCAAGGAGTCCGATGTGGGACTCGATCCCAGGACGCTGGGATCATGACCTGAGCCGAAGGCAGCCGCTTAACCAACTGAGCCACCCAGGCGTCCCTGACAAGAATTTTTTAGAGTGAAACTGGTAGAAATTGAATACAGACCTAACAGCCTGCTAGCAGTGGGCATCAGTCAGCATGAGATCTAGCAAGTGCTTAAAGTTTCCTTAAGACTCACTAACGTACTCCAGATTCCAGTGTACGAATTACTTTTAAAAACACATTTCCTGGGCAGAGAACGTGAACACACATTTCTGCAAAGAAGACATTCAGATGGCCAACAGACACATGACAAAGTGCTCCACGTCACTCGGCATCAGGGAAATACAAATCAAAACCACAGTGAGATCCCACCTCACACCAGTCAGAATGGCTAAAATGAACAAGTCAGGAAATGACAGATGCTGGCGAGGATGCGGAGAAAGGGGAACCCTCCTACACTGTTGGTGGGAATGCAAGCTGGTGCAGCCACTCTGGAAAACAGCATGGAGGTTCCTCAAAAAGTTGAAAATAGGGCGCCTGGGTGGCTCAGTGGGTTAAAGCCGCTGTCTTCGGCTCAGGTCATGATCCCAGGGTCGTGGGACCGAGCCCCGCATCGGGCTCTCTGCTCTGCGGACAGCCTGCTTCCTCCTCTCTCTCTGCCTCTCTGCCTACTTGTGATTTCTGTCTATCAAATAAATAAATAAAATCTTTGAAAAAAAAAAAGTTGAAAATAGAGCTGCCCTACGACCCAGCCATCGCACTACTGGGTATTTACCTAAAGGATAAACATAGTGATCCGGAGGGGCGCGTGCACCCGAATGTTTATAGCAGCGATGTCCACACTAGCCAAACTATGGAAAGAGCCCAGATGTCCACCAACAGATGGATAAAGAAGATGTGTTGTGTATATACACACACACATACATACACAATGGAATACTATGCAGCCATCAAAAGAAACGAAATCTTGCATTTGCAACAATGTGGATGGAACTAGAGGGTATTATGCTGAGCGAAATAAGTCAGTCAGAGAAAGATAATTATTTTGTGATCTCTGATATGAGGAAGTTGAGAGGCAGGACGGGGGGGGGGG
>ML102985.1:84796-104220 GCA_003697995.1 Taxidea taxus jeffersonii
AACTTTTAAGAATTATAAGTTCCCTTTGAGATTGAAGAAATGGAATAAAGAATTAACTCAGAAAAATAGTTTAAGCCGAAAAGGACAGATGTTTACCCTTGATGTTCTTTATGTTAATACAGCAAAAAGCAAGAGAAGAGAATAGGGAAAAGGAGGAAGTGAAAAAGGAAAGAACTGAAAATTGCAATTGTTAATGTTTACAAAGAAGTCAAAAAGAGATGAATCCAAGCCTTGCCAAGTAGTGATGATCTCCCTAGAATAAGCAGAATTTGTAGTGGGTTATGTCAGCACCAATGAGAAGAAGAAATGCCAAATCACTTCCAAATAACATTCCTATTCTAGAGAACTGCTAAGTTCTCTTATTGTTTTATGCAACTGATAGTGTGGAGAAAACAATCTGTCCCAGTTAATCTCAAACCTGCAGATATGCAATGCAATATCAACTGTTAATTATTAAACAACAGAATTTTCCCCATTTAGGGAACTATAATGAGGATGCATACATTTTTAAGGAAGTGTGCTAATTCTTTCAATCTATGTTGCTTTTCTGCCCTAAAGCAAGTTTTACTGGTTGAGAGAATACTTCTAACAGAAGAAATAGACTCCTCATATAAGGGAGATCATATGATAGTAGTGTTTCTCTGACTGACTTATTTCACTCAGCATAATTTGAGAGGGAAAATGTGGGGGGCATGGGGGGTAGGGAAGGAATAAATGAAACAAGATGGGATTGGGAGGGAGACAAACCCTAAGAGACTCTTAATCTCACAGACTGAGGGTTGCTGCTGGGCGGGGGTAGGGAGAGGGTGGGTGGGTGATGGACACTGGGGAGGGTGTGTGCTATGGTGAGTGCTGTGACGTGTGTAAATCTGGCGATTCACAGACCTGTACCCCTGGGGCTAATAATACATTAAATGTTGTTAAAAATTAAAATTTTTTTTAAAAAATTGGAAACTGGATAAAAAAATAATAAAAAAAAATAACACATTTCCTTCAACGGAGGAATAAGATACCATAGAAGGAGAGAATTTTTTCTGGAGAGTTTTAAGCAGGATGTAGGCGAGGGGTCAAGCATCAATCGTGTATCTGTTGCTCGGGATACAGAAGTCCGTGTCTTACCTCAGCATAGTCGGGGGAGGAAGCAGAGACGCAGGTGGCGTCCTGAGGTCGGGACCTCCGTCACTAATGACCTGTTTTCTGGGTGCCCTGAGCGGTGTTCTAGTGGAGGCTTTCCCCTTCCCCTCCATCTGTCTAGTTGCTAAATACGATTAAGATCTTCCAAAGGCATTTGGGCGTTACTTATCTGGTCTTGTTCTCACCATTTCTTGACACACCCGCTGATAAATAGGATCGTTCGTAGACTTTGATCTTCTAGGTTTCTGAGGGGGAAGAAACCCAGCAGTTTCCTCATCTGTAATGAGCAGGGAGCCCCAGAAGCATTAGTGTCGGCGGAGAGCAGAGCAGGGGCGAGTCATTGGGCAGCCCCGCGCTTCCGGAGGAGTAAGTCTCGGGTCCCAGGACCGTGTAGAGGAGCGAAACGGAGGGGCAGGTGGGTTCTGGCCTCCGGGTGTGGATGTGCCAAGAGGCAAAGTGTCCCGTGTCGCTAAGTTCACACTGTTCTGTGCGGGAGGGACCCGGGGTGCTGACTTCGGGCCGCGGTTTCCGAGCTGGAGGTACGAACACACACTGTTACCGAGGCGGGTTTTAATATTCGGATTCAGTGGCCCACGCCCAGCGTAGGTATTAACGTCACCAGCGCCAAGGAAGAGCCGCCGGGGAGCTGGAGGGAGTAGGACACCGAGGGGACAGGTGTGCTGCACACAGGCCGCCCGTGCCCCCTGCGGCCGCGGTGGGCTGCGGGGTGGGAGGATTTCTGTAGTCTGGGATAGGAAGGGAGATCACGGATTTTAAAATGTATCTGACACAGGGCGAGATCTCGAGAAGCCAGAGAGGCTGCGGAAGCAGGCTCCCTGCTGAGGTCATGCCCTGAGCCGGAGGCAGAGGCTTAACCCCCGGAGCCCCCCGGGCGGCCCCACAGATTTTCTCTTAAATGGCTCAGTGACCAGACTTTATACCCAGCTTAAAGCCTCACAGGGGAAAGGAGTCACTCAGGACCACCGTTGCTTAATCCCCTCCCCACCCAGCAGCCCAGTATCCGGGCCTGGTTCGGGGCCCTTGAGTTTTCACCTTTGTCCCGGAGGCGCGCTGGGATGTCATCAGGACGCGCGGGAGGCAGCCCCGTTCCCACCCACGGGGAGAAGACAGGGCGCTGTGTGTTCCGGCCGCCGCCACTCGCCGGGTGCATCCCTGTCAGCTCCCAGAAAAGCAGGATCGCACCGCCGCCCGCGGGCCTCGGCGTCTAACCAGAGAGCCAGAGTGTAAAGACGGGAGAGTGCTGCTGCCTTCCCCGGCGGTTTGGGTTTCTGACAGGACAGCCTGGCCTTGGTGCAGACCGGGCCCCGACGCCTTGGTGCCAGCCGTCCCTCTAACACAAAGGCTTTCCCCAAGTGTGTCTGACCAGAGGTCACAGGAAAAGTGGTAACAAAGGGTAGTATCTTGGCTCCCACCGGCCCAGAGTGAGCTGCTGCTTCCGGCCACCTCTGCGTAAGAACCGCAAACGGTCGCCAGGGGCCGGTGTCCTCGCCGGCGGTGGTTTCGGTCTCCCTGGCGCGTTAGAAGAATCAGACCCGCGGCGCCCGGGGGCTCCGGCCGTTAAGCGTCTGCCTTCGGCTCAGGTCCCGATCCTGGGGTCCCGGACTCGAGTCCCACGTCAGGCTCCCTGCTCAGGGGGGGAGTCTGCTTCTCCCGCTGGTGCTGCCCTCGCCGGCTTTCCTTCTCTCACGCGAATAAGAATCCTTCGAAAGAAGAACGATGGGGCATAGATAACTGGCTCAAAGATGCGCAGTCGAGGAGCCAAGACTGGTCCCTGCAGCCTGATCGCCAAAGCTCCGGGCGGAACTGGGGGCAGCACTGGCCTCCACGTTACTAAGAAAAATCACAACTCTCTGTCTCCAAGATGGAAATAAGATACATGTAAGTAGAATGCCGGTGTCTGATAGGTTGCAAAAACAAAACAAAACAAAACAAAACAAGAACTTTATTGCCCCGTGAAACGTGTGTAGCTTAGTCTAGTGCCTGAGCTCTTCCGAGCCGGAATTTCCTGGCGCCAAATAGTTGAGTAAAGGTGGGGCGAGGTCAGGGGTTCTCCTGCCCTTCGGACTAGGTGGAGGGAGTCCGTGGCGCCCCCGCCGTGTCCGCGGGGAAAGAAGCCACGGGGGGCCACGCGCTGAGGCCCACGTGAGCGCTCACCGCCCCCAAAGTGGCTCTTGCCAAAAAGCAGCCGCGGACGGCCACTGGCCCCTTCCCCAGTTCAGCGGTTTGAACTCCGCGTGCGACCCGCACCGGCCCGAGCTCGCTCCCCGCGGCTCACGGTTCCCGGTCCCCGCGGTTGTCGCCTGGCTGGGGACAGCGCAGCAGCCGGGGCGGCTCTTCGTGTGTCCGGCCGCTGCCGGACGTCGGCGCCGCAGGAACCAGGGCAGAAGGCGCCGGCGGGCCCGCTCGGGGCGCGCTCGGGGCCCGCCCGGGGTCACCGTGGAGAGGGCGGCGGGAGGGTCCACCGGAGCCGCCGCTGCGCCCCAGGCCGTGCGGCCCGGGCGCTGCGGCCGAAACAGGATATTCCCTCCGTGTCCTCGGGACAGGAGGGCCTGCGCCTGCCGTCTGAGGGTCGCCCGAGCCGGGCGGAGGGAGGGCGTCCCTGGGGCGCGTCCTCTCCAGCCGAGGGCAGTTCTGGGCAAGGGGCTCGGCGCTGCCGGGAGCCGGGCCGGAGAGGGTGGCGGCCGCCCTCCCGGCGCCCCGGACGCTGGGTGCGGAGAAGCGGCCCTGGGGCGGGCGTCGGCCTCTGGTTCCTTCCTGGGGGGAGGTCCGTGGGCGACCCCTGGACGCTGCCGCGCGGCTGGTGCGAGGCAGAGACGTCTTCTCTCGTCACTGTCCGCGCCTCTGCTGGTCGGGGCGGCTCAGCCAGGTCCCAGTCGCCGGCCCGGCCGGTCACCAGGCAGCTCCGTGCCCCGCCCCCCCCCCAGATGACACGTGCTTTCCGGTCCCAGGCTTCACCACTAGGGGCAAGGGACCTGCCAGGTGACTTCTTCCCCTACTTCCTGCTGCCCAAGCGACCCCAGAGGAACTCTAAACCACATGCGTCTTGTCTGGGGCACCGGGGGCTCAGTCCGGTTAAGCGTCTGACTCTTGATTTCTGCTCAGGTCATGGTCTCAGTCAGGGTCGGGAGATCAACCCCTGCCTCAGGCTCCATGCTCCGTGTGAGTCTGCTTGAGACTCTCCCTCCCCTCCCTCTGCCTCTCCCCCGTTCTTCCCTCTCTCTAAATAAGGAAAATCTTAATAAATAAACAAATAAATAAAAGTTTAATGGTTTGTTCTTCTGTCACGGGTGGGTGTATTCCCCTCCTCAGACCAAGAATTTCAAAACCCACAGGGCCCAGAGTTGCAGGGATGAGAACCCCAAATTCTCCAAGCAGGTGCTTGAGAGTGAGGAACTCAACTCCGCCCTTGGTTTCCGGAAGGGCAGCCCATCGGTGACCCAGCGCTGTCACCCAGAACTCAGAGCTCCGATGAGAAACACCGTCTTTGCTTCTGTGGCTCAAGGACACAGGTGCAGGCCCACGAGGTGCTTCAGGCTCAAGGTCTGTCCTGAGCGCTTCGAGGCTCTTGACAGGCTGCAGCCTCATTTTAGGGCTCCTGGGGAGTGGGTCCCCTCCCAAGGCCACTCTTGGCTGTAGGTAGGCCTCCGGCCCCTCTTCACTGGGCCTCCCCATTGGGGGCCCTCAGGGATCTAGGAGCTTCCTGCCACTCGGTCACGCGTCTCCGATGGCATGTAGCCTTTGCAGTCACGTTTCCGAGCTCCTGACCGGGCAGCCGTACCCCGTGGTGTCCAGCCTCTCCTGGGGCCGCTTCTCCCGACCCCCAAGCAGTAAGGGACCACATGCCCCAAAGCGCCTGCTGGGACCATTTCCCGCCATCACCGTCGTGCGGGGCCACCCCGGCTGCACAGCAGCCGCTGTCCCACCGCGGCCGGGGCGACAGAACCAGACGGAGCTCGGCCTCCCCAGCTGCCCGGGACGAGCCTAGGGAAAGGCGCTGCTGTGCTGTGCGCGGCCGCCGCGGGGCCCGGGCCGCCCGCCGACCCCTCAGGCACGTGAGCACATCGGGGTGCGGCCCGGGTCTCACGATGGGTGCCGCGGGCTGCGCAAACTCAGCGCCCTGAGGGGCAGCAGAGCCGCTCGAGACAGGCTGGGCCGGGCGCTCGCTTCCCGCCCCGAGGTCAGGGGCTCCGCCGCTCGCTCGCGCGGGACTCCGCCGCCGCCGGCCTTGGCCGTGGTTCTGCCCGGAGCTCGGCCCCCGGCAAGCGGCCCCTCCGCCCGCCGGCGCCCCTGGAACCCGGAGGCCTCCTGGCCGGAGCTGAGCCCGGGGCCGGGAGGCCAGTCACCGGGCGCCGCGAAGGGCAGCGGCGGAGGCGGGAGGCGGTACTGTCCCCGCCCGGGCCGCTGGGCGCCCGACGGCTGCCCGGTGCGGTCGGTCCAACCCTGCCCCCGGGCGTGGTGGCCGCCATCCTGCGGGGCCACAGCCCGGCCGAGTCCGCCCAGGTCTTCGCGTCTTCGGCGTGGCTCCTGCGGAGGCCGGAGGGGCGCCCGGAATGGGGGGGCCGAGGAACCCCCCGCGCCCCAGCCCTGCAGGCTTCGCGCGCGCATCCGTCGGGGCTGTGGCCGCCGCGCCACGAGGCGCTGGGCCGGCTGCGAGGAGGCAGCTCAGCCTCTGCCACCGCGACGTCCCGCCGGCGGGGCTGCGTGCGCCCCCGCCCCACCGCGGGCCGCCGACCCCGCGGCCCCTCGACCCTGCCGGCCGCGCCGCGGGCCGCATCCTGTGTCCGGCGTTCGTCGAAGCGCGCCTCCCCGGCGTGCGGCGCTGGGTCCCCGCCGGCGGCCATCAGCGCTGGCTCGGCCCGGTCGGCGGCGTCAGGTCGGGACACGGAGCCCGGAGCCGAGCCGCCGACCGCGCCTGCACGTGGCGGCCGCGGGTCGCGCCTCGCAGACGTCCTGGCGGCTTCGCGCGCGGCCCCGGCGGTGTCGCAGACTCGGCTCTGCGGGGAGCGCGGGCGCGGGTCACCGCCTCTCCGGCTCCGCGGGCTCCAGCCGGCCGGCCGCCCCCGACCGCGCCGCTCGCTCGGCCGAGGTCCGCACCAGTCCCCCACCAGACCGCGCTTCCGGCGGCCACTTCGCGCGCGGCCCCGTGGGGCCGGTTCCCACAGTCGCATCTCGGCGCGGAGCCTCCCGGTGACGCCGGAACGCGCGAGCGGTGCTTCCTCTGTCCCCTTGGTGAAACGGGTGTCCTCCGAGCTCTCCCGCAGGGCGAACCCGGCTGCCCAGTTTCTGCCCTTGCCCAGTATATCCCGTGTGCAGGGCCCCTGTCTCTATCCTTCTGGTCCCTCCATTTGTCCCGGACTTCTACGTTGTGCAACCTGGGCCGCCCCTTCCTGAGTCCCCAGCGCCATCACCGGAGCAGGCAAGGATGACTTCCAGGTTCGAGACGCAAACAGCCGAGAGGAAGGGGCCGCCTTCCACGGGGAAGACAGCTGCTGGGACGCGTGTGAAGGAGTCAGAGTCCAGTTCAGTGTTGGACGGGTCACCTGTAGACGGTTATTCCTTAAATGGAGATGCCAGTAGGCAGCTGGCGCGTTAACCTGGGCACGGATCCGGGCTGGTCGCAAACGGACGCATCGTCCTGTGGACGGTTATTTAAACGGTGCAACAGGGAGAGCAACGGGGAGAGCAACGGGGAGAGCAACGGGGAGTGCAACGGGGAGAGCAACGGGGAGAGCAACGGGGAGGTGGGTGTGGAGAACAGAAGAGATTCAAAGACCGGCCCGATGCGCTCCTGCTAAGAACCCAGGACGAGGCCAACGGAACGGAGGGAGTGTCCAGTGAGCTTGGACAGAGGCAAGGAAAAATCTGTCTCGGGCCGAGGGATCCGTGGTCTCCAGTGCCACGGGAGCAGCGGCGACGGGCCCGAAGGAGGGGGCCTGGGGGGAGCAGGTACCGACAAGTCTTCTCCAAGAGGCGTTTGCGTGTTAGTTGTGTGGTGGGCAACAGTGGGTCCAAGGGGGGCTTTAAGGAGGGAGGAAGTAGGGCGTCTGCGCTGGCAGAGGGCCGGCGGGGAGGGGGGAAAGGGCCGGCGCAGGGCAGGACCGCTAAGCAAAGGCCACGGCAGACGGTGGCATTTGGCGCCCTTGCGCGAGGGCAGCTTTGGGGAAAGCGTTCAGCGGTCAAGGCTGGTCACCTGTAGGTCACCTGTTGGCGCGGGAGAGGACGCAAAGAACACGGGACGCGCTTCGCCGACTCTCACCGCCACTCGCGTTTCCTACGCGGGATGAGGATCGGGAAGAAGTGTTTGCGGTGGGACGCGCAAGGTTTCCGGCGCGAGCAGCCCCCGAGGGAAGAGCGGCGGGAGAGCGACACTAGTCACCAGGCCGTGCTGCTCTCCGGCTCGCGCAGCTGCAGGATGCGAGCGCCCCGGGGCCAAGCAAGCAGGACGACCCAGCAGCGGCCCGGGGAGCTGAGCACCCAGCAGGGGACTCAGGTGTCACGCTGGTCGGTGCTGCCCATCCTAAGATCTGCAAACACCACACCCGGGGGGTGTGAGGTTCGCAGCGACCGTGGCCGAGTCACAGTCGCGAAGAGGGCTGGAGCCATATGCTTCTGTTGTCGCACGGATGGCCAAGGAATGGCGTCCCTACACTGTCCGGGTCACCTCTTCCTGTGAGGCTCAGCCCGGTCCCCCTTCCTGTTCTTCCGAGGGGATCCCGTCCCTCGTCTGCCACGTGGACCCGCACA
This sequence comes from Taxidea taxus jeffersonii, assembly GCA_003697995.1. Classification (NCBI taxonomy): domain Eukaryota; kingdom Metazoa; phylum Chordata; class Mammalia; order Carnivora; family Mustelidae; genus Taxidea; species Taxidea taxus. The sequence goes on from ML102985.1 coordinate 92,696, forward strand.
GCAGATGCCGTCACTGGGATCCGCTGGCTGTGTTTGCCCCGCACGTCACCACGAGAGCCCGGCAGAAGGTCCGCTGCCCCGATTTGGAATGAATAACCATGTCGTAGTTGTAGGTTTGTTGTCTCTAGAGAGTGTTCTCCCTGCATCTTACCCACTCGTGCGTTTGTGGGTGGACCAGCGTGGCTGTTAAGCCTCCACACTTGGGCACCAGGCAGCCTCCGCGCTGGATCCCGGCTTTGCGAGCAGCCGCGGCCTTGCGCTGGGGTCCACGCTGCCGTCGGGGCGAGGAAAGGCCCCCCTTCCCTCCCCCCTGCCGCCTGCCCATCCAGACTGGACACTTCGGGTTTGGGTGTCACGATGCCTAGAAACGTGTCTTCGGTGCGTTTGGCCCATCGTGAAGGGTACGTGGTGTGGGAGGCAGCCGGGCTTGCGGCACAATCGTCCTAGACGTGTGTGCACCGGGTCAGGCCGCCCCGTGCTCCTCTCTAACGCTGGAATGTTGCTCCCCAGGCCGCCGTGTCGCAACGGCAGCACACACGGGACACAGACCATTTAAAGAAGTCGGGACAGTCACTGTGTCCCTTCTGGAGGTGACGTGCGATAGTTGCTTCCGACACTACTCAAACACCGTACAGACGTTTGTTTACATTTGGAAAACCCTCCAGAGTTCAGAGACTTGGGTAATCATGTGGCCAAGGGAACTCATGGGAACACAATGCCGTCGCGGGTTCTGACTCAGGGTAAGTCATGGTTGGGCTCCCACTAGGATCCCCAGGCTCTGCCAGGCCCTGGGATGGGAGGGAAGGGAAAATGGAGCTTCTGCTTTCAAAAAATATGTTTGTGAGGAAGAGGCTTACATTCCTGGCTATGACGTGCAGGGCAATCTATGTACACACATAGATTCATAGTCATCCTGGGGCTAAATATATTTATACATTTACATACGTCCTGGGGCAGATATTGAAACGCTTTAAAATGGGGGTGGGGGAAGGTAAAAATGAAGGATTTTTGCAAGTATTTCCTCACCCATCAGTACGGCCCTAGTAGTTACTCCCCTTTTACAGGTAAGAAAACCGAGGCTCATAGATGCTAACTCACTTGCCCGGGACCACTCAGTGCAAAAGTGAGAGCCTTGGGATCAGTCCCTTCTGTTCGGAAGCCGAGGCACCTGCCCCTCATCAGGAAAGTGGGAGCAAGGGCGGTGCCGTCTTCTCCCTGCAACATCTGTGGGGATTCCTCATCAAGATTTGTGTCAGCTGCTGCCCTCCCAGGGGCAAATCAACCCCGTTAACGCCAGTTCCGAGAGAGCCTGAGTCCACGGGGATAAAAGACAGAAGTGGGAGCTGACGGCGGTGGCCTTTTCCTTCCTCGAGGAGTGCTGTCGCTCACATGTGGGTCCGGAGTCTAACGGGGGCACTTCGCCCCCAGACCATGAGCTGAAGAGTGGAGCGGGTCCCAGACTGAGCTGAGCGGGGATCGAAAGGTAAATCAGTCGGGCGACCTCCTGAGAACAAAGTTTTCCAGGCTGAAGATCAGGCTGGGGAGGTCAGGCCCTCGCCGGCCGCGCCCCGGGGTCACCTCGAGAGTGGCCGGGGTCCGGGAATGGGGACTCCCTGCCTGTTCCTTGGAGAGGGCTCGTCTGTGGGGCGGAAATCCAGGGTCGCTTGGCTCCGCGGTGGAGCCTTGAAGCCAGGCAGGCCCAGCTTCAGGCTCCAGCTGTGTCCCGGGGAAGCTGCCCGCTTCCGCCCCAGCTCGTTTCCCCACTCATGCAGCGGGGGGCCCAGAACCTCGTCTGCACAGTGACTGGGTCTCCAAAGACAGAAGGTGAGAGGACATCCCAGGGCAGCCAGCACTAAGTGGGTGGCTGCTGTGACCTTCCTTGTCAGCGTCATGTCCCCAGTGTCTCTGTCACGTGCTCCTCTGACGGCCCCAGCTTGGCCCATGGCCCTTTCCTCTTATTTATTTATTTTTATTATTATGTTCGGTTAGCCAGCACATAGCTTCTTGTTCTACGGAACAGGCAAGAAGGTAAGCGCTCTGGGAAGGAAGCCGGCAGGTGTCAGCGATGCCAAACAGCCCCGGGAGGGGAGGGGCCCAGCTGTGCAACCTGGGGAGAAAGCCGTCACCTCTCTGGGCCTCCATTTCCCCAACTTTTACCTCGGGGATCGTGTAACTGCTCTCGATTTTGACGAAGTATCTCCTGGGGACCGGTGAGCCGCGGGGGGGTGTTGGCTGGGCTTGTGAGGCCCCCCGGAGACCGCGGCAGCGACGAGCTGGGCGGGACCCACGCCTGCCCCTGAAGGCCGGCTTCGGGCGCTTGTGCTCTAGATTCGGAGGTGCCGACGGCCCGGGTTCCCTGAGTCCTCGGAGTGCGAGGCCATGGCTCAGAGGAGCCCCGCAGTCCATGCCAACAACCTGCCCTTCGGCGACCTGGCCTCCGAGGTGAGCAGGCGCAGAGTCACCATGGCCACCGGGTAGGTGAGCGCTGTCCGGCGCGCGGGGGCGAGCGGGGAGCGAAGGGCCGACGCACGGGCCGCGCACAGCGCCGGGAACGCTGGTGGGTGCCGCGCTCAAGCGGGCGCACCTGTTGCTTCAGGGCGGCTGCTGCGGCGAGAGACTGCCTTGTCCCCCGCGTGAGGCCGGCTCCGTGGCCTGTCCGCAGGCGGGACAGCGGTGCGGGGATGCGCTTCAGGCCCGCGGCTCTCCGTCGGGGCGGGGGTCGCGATGCGCCCTGCGGGGCGGAAACGCGGGGCTTTGCCAAGTCTGGGCCCAGCCCGGATCCCGGGGCCGGAGCTCCCCGCAGGCCGCCCTGCCCTCTCCGGGGCCCGGCGCGAGGCCGCCCTGCCCCGCCCCTGCCGACACCCTCCCCTGGCAGCGGGCCTGGTGCGATTTGTATTTTAAAGAAACCGCACCGAGGGTTTTGGCTTAAGGATGTCCGTATTTGTGACAGGCCTGGAGTAAGGCCTCAGGGGTTTACCCGAGTCGGGTCTCACTGGGTGCCCTGTATTGTGATTTGCTGACTCTTGTCGAGCCCATGATGGCCCGTGTGGAGTGCCCTGTCCTCCCTCTGGTCCCAAGTCCCCAGATCTGGTCGCCTGCCCAGCACCTCTGCTATTTAAAGGTGAAGAAAGAACGATTAGGATTCGGGCTTCGGTGGAAGCCGAGGCCGGGCTAGGCCGCTCCTCCGCGGCGTGGGGCTCGGGGCCAGTGGGAGGCTTTCCCGTGGGGGGCGGGAGCTACAAGCTGGGGGGCTTCCTCAGGGGCAGCAAAGCCACCGTGTTGAGACGGACTTGTGTTGGTTAAGTGCGTTCCCGAGGTACGTTCTCTAGCCTCCGTGAATGGAGGCTCTGAAAGAGACCAACAGCCTAGAAATTTCTGCCAAGAAACCTGGCTTGAACGCCTCATAACGCCAAGTGTGAGTAAACAGCAAAAATGGGCAGAGCTAACGCCTTTCCTTTGAGTTCTGTCAGGTGCCGTATGAATGTAAGAACAATGGCTTTATTAAAACTGATACTTAGTTGGCCAAAGCATTAAAGATTGACTTGAAATATGGACCTCCATCCAGTATTACTCAATGCTTCTTGACCTTGAAGTTTGGGGGGAGGGATGTATGACCTTGGCGATTTGATTAAAAAACAAAACAAAACCTTAGGTACAATGTCTTATCCTAGATGTGGGATGTTGCAAAGCTTCACTGACAGGGCTACACGGCAAATTTGACACCCCCAGTTGGCCTCGTGTGCCTTGGCCTTGTCCCCGGGGGGCTGTGGTTCCTCTGCTCCAATGTCTGCTGAGGAAGGAAGAACTTCCAGAACTCTGAGGCCTCCCTTATCCCACTCCCCGTCACCTCCTATCCCTTCAGCAAAGTCCGGGGTCCGCTCTGACGGGGGGTACAGCAATGAGCTTGTGGAGATCAGAGACTGGAGTGCAGGTCTGCCTTGTACCAGCCACGTGACTGGGGTAAATCCCCCCTGTCTCAGCCACCTGTGGTGAGAAGCCCATTGTGAGGTGTGGCTGCAAGTCTACGGTAGAAGTTTCTGGCTCCAGGTGCCTGACCCTTCAAGCCCTTGACAGGCTAGTCCTCTCCTTTTGAAGACCGGGTCAGCCCAGCCCTGAGCAGGATGGGAACAGCCTGGTAGACCCCAGAGAAAGGTAGGCTAGCCTGCAGGTTTGGGGGATCATAGGGGGAAGGTAGGCAGAAAGGAGGGGGGGCAGAGTGAGCTAAGGCTGAGCTGGGCAGGGGTGCCCGGGTGGCTCAGTCAGCCGAGTGACCAGTTAACTCTTGGTTTCGGCTCGGGTCATGATCTCAGGGTCATGAGATCAAGCTCCCTGTGGGGCTCTGTGCGCAGTGGGGAGTCTGCTTGGTTCTCCTCTCCTTGCCCTCTGCCCCTCCAACCCATAAATAAATTGATTAAAAAAAATTTTTTTTAGAAGGGCTGAACTGGCCAGAGAGTAGCTGAAATGCAAATGAAACCTTGAGAGCCAGCGAGCCTGCGCTCAGCTGACATGACCGGGCACAGGCTGCTAGGGCTGGAAGATGGGGCCAGTGGAGGGGACAGCTGGGCCCCGAGAAGAGCCAAGTGCTGACTGAAGCCTGGCCGGAGTCCGGCTGCCTTCTGCCCGCGGGCAGCTCTGTGGGCCTGGGTGCAGGAGTCGGGGCTGTCCTTCAACATGACGACTGGTCCTCTTTGGCGTCTGGGGGTTTCCGGTTTTCTGTTCTTTTCTTTCTTTTTTCTCTTTTTCCCCCAGAATCCTGTGTGTATTTAAAAACAATTCACTCTGCCTTTCCTCCAGAGAAGAGAGATTTACCAAGAAAAGTGATGAAGCCGGGGAGGTGCCCCCCACTCTGGACTCAGAGCAAGTCCCCGCTACCGGGGCTGGCCCTTCAGAGCCCCCCGCGCCGCCTCCCTCCCCCGCTGAAGACTGCAGCATCTGAGGCGGCCTTGAGAGCGCTCCCGCCACGCTGGGGTGTCTTTGAAGACAGTCTTGGAACATCTGTGTTCTCTTTCCTCACCATCAGGGCAGAGCGGTGTTTATCAGCACCAATGCGCTCGGGCAGCCTTTGGTTTTTCAGGCCAAGTCAATGATTTGTATCCACATTTGAGCTTTCATTTGCCTTGTTCTATGGAAAGTTGTCAATTGTACTCGAATTAAAGAAAAAAAGAGGCTTCAATGTTTGTTATTAAATCGGGATGGTGAAAAGTCCAGGAGTCTGTGACTTTAAAGAACTGAACTCTGGAGAACCATGAGAGATTTGGGTTTTCAAAGCTCAGCCAGGGACAGTACGGTTTTAGGGCCGGTTTTAGGGCCGTGTGCACTAACTAGTCTGATTGAGCTGTGCTGTGTCCGCTGGTGCCAGGCTGATGGTCGTGCACGTTTAAGGACGGTGTGTCCAAGCTGTGCTTTAGGAGATTTAAGTGAATTTCAAACTCTGTAGCAGAAGAAACCCAACCTGAAAAGAAGCAGAGTGGGAGAGAAGCCTTGTTTGGATCCCATGGTCAAGATTCTGCATGACCCCACCCCCCCGCCCCGCCCTGCCCTGGGCCAAAACACGTCTAAGGACTTCTGAGGCTCTTCAAAGCAGTTTGAAAACGTCAAAAATGTGATCATTCCGCTCAGGTCATGATCTCAGAGACCTGGGACCGAGCCCCACATTGGGGCTCTCTGCCTGCTTCCCCTGCTCCCCCCGCTTGTACTCTGTCCCTGTGTCAAATAAAATCTTTAAAAATAAATTTAAATTAAAAATAAAATTTAAATCCACATATAAGAAATATCCTGACGTGCTCTCTTTTTTAAAAATATTTTTCAGAGAGAGAGCACAAGTGGGGGAGCAGCAGGTAGAGGGAGAAGCAGGCTCCCTGCTGAGCCCGGAGCCCAACGCAGGACTTGCTCTCAGGACCCTGGGATCGTGACCCGAGCCAAAGACAGACGTCCAACCGACTGAGCCACCCAGGTGTCCCCTGAGATGCTTTTATTTCATCTAATTCATAGAGTCCCTGTGGGTGTCCTCTCTCCAAGCCTGTCCTTAAAAATGTACTCCGGTCCCCCTACTCAACTGTGCCTTTGATCAGGTCAGCTTCCTTGCAGCAGGGGGGGGGGGGGGGCCCGGGGGCGGGGGGGGGGGACATTCGAGGAGTGCCTGTCCTCGTCAGCTGGGTGCTCCATGTAGTCACAACCTCCTCCTCCTCCATCAGAAGATGAAACAAACCTACACTGTCCACTAGGATAACCAGTAGCCACATGTGGCTACTTAAATTTAAATTCATTAAAATTAAATAAAATTCAGTTCCTCAGTTGTGCTAGCCACATTTCCAATAATCAGGAACGTTATGAGACTAGTGGCCACCATATTGGACGCTGCAGATCTAGGACATGACTGACGTTACAGAAAGTTCCACAAGACAATGCTGGAACAGAGCGGTTAAATGGCTTGGCAAAGGTCAAACGGCCGATTAAGAATAGAATCCAGGAGGGTAAAAGTAAGAAAGACTAATCCATGTGGTATTTTATTTCCAGTTCTTTTGTTTTTTTGAGGATTTTTTTTTTTAAGATTTTATTTATTTGACAGACAGAGATCACAAGTAGGCAGAGAGGCAGAGAGAGAGAGAGGAGGAAGCAGGCTGTCCGCAGAGCAGGCGGGGCTCGATCCCATGACCCTGGGATCATACCCGAGCTGAAGGCAGCGGCTTTAACCCACTGAGCCACCCAGGCGCCCCTTGAGGATTTTATTTTTAAGTAATCTCTACACCCCCCCCCAATATGGGGCTTGAACCCACAACCCCAAGATCAAGAGTTGCATGTTCCACTGATTTAGCCAATCTGGTGCCCTCCAGTTATTTCCGAACAAGGTCCAGGATGTTTTTTTTTCTGTTCACTTTTTTATTTAAAAAAATATGGATTGGGGCGCCTGGGTGGCTCAGTGGGTTAAAGCCTCTGCCTTCGGCTCAGGTCATGATCTCAGGGTCCTGGGATCGAGCCCCGCATCGGGCTCTCTGCTCAGCAGGGAGCCTGCTTCCTCCTCTCTCTCTCTCTGCCTGCCTCTCTGCCTACTTGTGATCTCTGTTTGTCAAATAAATAAATAAAATCTTTAATTAAAAAAAAGAAAAATTTAAAAAGTATATGGATTAAAAGGGGCGTCTGGGTGGCTCAGTCAGTTAAGCATCTGTGTTCAGCTCAGGTCACCATCCAAGGGTCCTGGGATCGAGGCCCACATCCGGCTCCCTGCTCAGCGGGGAGCCTGCTCCTTCCTCTGCCTGCCGCTCCCCCTGCTTGTGCGCTCACTCGCTCTCTCCCTCTCTGACAAATAAATAAAATATTTTTAAAATTAAATTGCTAGAAAAAATATGGACTAAAAAGAATAATAAAAAATATTGACTACTATGTGAGCCAAGCAGGGCTCTAGGGACTTATTGAACAAAACCATCAGTTCCTGCCCCCAATTCCTGACCCCATGGAATGTGTTTGTTGGTTCGAAACCACCTAGGGAGCTTCCCAGGTGAAATCTGAAACCAGCCCCCCCCAAGTGCAGAAGGCGGTGGGGGGCGGGGAGGAGAAGAGGAAGGCCCTCCAGCATGGTAGGTGGCAGACTGCACAAGCCCAGGGCGCTCCTGCACAGGCTTGTCTTAGGTGGCAGCAGGAGGACAGGACCCTTGCATGACTGGCCACGTCTCAAAAGTTTATAAAGAGGCCTTCATGGGGCTCGGGTGTGTCTGCCCTGCAGGTGTTTTCAATACAGGCTCAGCACAAGCCACATTCCCAGCGAGCAGAAGGGAGGTGAGGGGCCTCTGCACCGGGCCAGCTCCGGGGCAACCCGAGATCCCCTCCTGGGGAGGAGCTTCCCCAGCCCTCCACCCCCCATGACCGTGGCCATGGCCACTCTTACAGTCTCGTGGGCCGCCCCTTCCCAGATGGGCCCTGGGCGGTCAGCAGGGCTTTCAGGGGCAGTGTCCGGGGCTGGGCACGGGCCGCACACGTCACAGCCACAGCCCGCGCTGTGATTCGGGCGGGGATTCCTGAAAGCAGTGACACGTTTTTCGGAGAGAGCCTCTGAGCTGAATTCCTGGTTGAGTCCCCTAAGCTGGAGGTCGGATCAATCCGGTGTTCCTTTGTGTCACGTGATTGACTAAAGCCTCCCTCGGTGGCAGACTCCTCGGTGGGAGCCCACGACGGTGTGTCTGAATAGCCCTGAAATGACCGCAGCCTCTCACTGTGGAGTGAGGACCGGCTTAGTCTGCTCGTCTTTCGGACTTGCTGGCTGACTTATTCTTTTCTTTTTCTTGTGGATGTTACTTGTTTATTTGAGAGAGAACAGGAGCAGGGGGAGTGGCAGAGGGAGAAGCGGGCTCCCCGCCGAGCAGGGACCGCCACCCCCCAGCGCAGGGCGCGATCCTAGGCCTCCAGCGTCGTGACCGTGACCGGAGCCGACGGCAGCCGCTGAACCCACTGAGCCGCCCAGGCGCCCTCAAGGGTGCCTGTCAGCAGGTCCTGCCGGCAGATCCCTGTGGAGATGGAGTACTTCCCCGCCACCCAGCGATGCCAAGCAAGCCCTCGGTCTCAGTGGGACACCCAGTTCCGCAGGTAGCTCCTTTCCGGGGCGAGATGGGGCTTCGCGTCCTCAGGTGCATCCACACCTGCTGAGAGCCGGGGCGGGTGCCCATGACTCTACTTCACAGCCCTGGGTGCCTCCGCGGGGTCCCCGGGCTGGCATCTGGGCACGGGCCCTAAGTTTGGTCATTCAGGTGTATGCAAGACCCGGGCAGAACCTCAGGCCGCCGCACCTTGTTGGCACCTTGAGCTGCTCCTTTAATAGGCCGCGTCTCCACGGGCCCTGCGCCTTGAGGGTTACGGGGAGACGGAGCCTCTGCTCAGTGTCGTGATCTTTGAAATGTGGCCCCCGGTGGCTGTCTCGCGGGTGGGGGCGTCTCTGCATGGTGGTTCCCCCACCTCAGGCTGGCGGCTTGGTTTGTGTGGGGACAGGGGTGACTGGGGGTTAGGCCACACGCAGGGCCCACAAACCCAGGCGTGTTTAAAGCCCTCGCTTGGAAGGAGGGGCCAACAGGGCCCATTTGCCAATCCCCCATGGGCTGGGGACTCTGCTGGATGGTCTCGCACTCTTTCGGTGGTCACCTTGGGCGTCGTGGAGAACACACAGCCGTGCTTTTACTACAGTAACTATGTCTCTGTACTCCAAGAACAACCCAGCATTCTTGCCGATCCGCCGTCCTCCTCGGACCGGGGCGGCCCGTCCTTCCCTTCGGCCGCCGCGTCTCCGCAGGCTCACTAGTCGGGCTCCTCCCGGGCTAGGGCATGAGAAGGTATTCTGAAGATTGTCAGTAAAGGTTATAGGGGAGCAGAGGGCGAAGGGGAAGATGGAGACAATTCTGGATGACTTGGGCTTCTCTTCTCCGCACATAGGAAAAAAAAATCGTAGGCACAGTAGCCATGCAGAAACAGCATAGGCAAAATGGACATTTGTGGTGTTTTGGGGGAGGACCCTCCGTGCTATTTACACTTTTCTATGGGACAATGCTTCTCGTGGCTTGCATCAAAGAAGAAAAACATATTTATTGTTATTTATTTTTAATTTTTTAAAAGATTCTATTTATTCATTTGAGAGAGAGAATGAGCAGGGGACAGAGGTAGCGGAAGAGGGAGAAGCAGACCTCCCCTGAGCAAAGGGACCAAGGCAGGGCTCGATCCCAGGACCCTGGGAATCATGACCCGAGCTGAAGGCAGACGCTTAACGACTGAGCCACCCAGGCGCCCCTTCCATGGTTATCTTGTGCATCAGTACACATTACACGTCCAGCAGCCATTCACATGGGACCCTGTGAAATGTTTTGATGTTTATAATAGCTTCTCAGAAGCTGCAAGTTTATCATTACCAAGGGAGCACGATCCACTTGTGATCTCTGGTGTGAAGTCAAGGCTCCTCAGATCTATTGCTGGTTAAACAAAGGGTCGGTGTGCAATATAGGGGCGGTGAGGGTCTCGGGGAGCTCCTGCCATGAGAGCCACGCGCTGGAAAAATATGCCTAAACCAGAGATTGTTCGCTGAGCTTATTGTGTGAAAACACACAATCCAATACTCTTGTTTTTTGGGGAAGTTCCCAATCAGATGAAATGTTGCCTCATGTCTTTGGATAGTCCCTCATACCTAAACATGTTTTTACATTTAACAACTCACTTTGATTTGGAAACTTGTGACCGTCCTCAGAGATCGGTACCGATAACCCCATTTTACGAGGGAGGAAATGAGGCGCTTACGAGCTTTCTGCGCTGTCCCCGCCCCGCATCCCACACCTCATGGAGATGGCACCAGATTGGTGAACACCGAGCCCTCCTCTCTGTCAAGTTCATGATGACATCTCCTGGCGGATACTCAGGACAGACTTTACTGTCCGAATGATATCAGTGAAGAAGTCACAGAGAGGCAGAGTATTTTCCAAAGAAAACGATGAAAGCTTGTTAAAATATTCCCGTTTTGTTGTGTTTGGTCTAGGAGTGGAAGATTAATAGTCAGCCTGAGCTTGTTTCGAGTGATTATTAAATAACTCACCTTAAAATTTTACTCAGCTGCTTCCAATTGTACCTTTTGCTTATTCTATTTCTGCTCTCCTAGGGGTCAGTGTTTCTTAGCAAAGAGAGGATGGGACCTAGGAACCGCCGCACGGTCTCCTCACTCTGGGGGTCATGAGCCACGCCCCAGTTTCTTCAGATTTAAAATGTTCCTGAGGGGCCCCTGGGTGGCTCTCGGTTAAACGTCGGTTAAAATCTGCCCTCGGCTCAGGTCATGATTCCCAGGATCCTGGGATCAAGTCCCGCATCGGGCTCCTTGCTTGAGCGCGCTCTCTCTTTCTCTCTCTCTATGTCAAATAAATAAATAAAATCTTTTAAAAATAAAATAAGATGTTCCCGAAACTTCTCCGGAAGATAACATGACAAAACGAGCACGAGAGCCCTTAAGGTGTGACATCAGAAGCTGTTACACTCTTTCTTCCTCGTCTGTCCAGTGGAGCAAAGGTGCCCCACGAGGAGGAAATTTCCTCCTGAATTCACCTCACGTCGGGTGGCACAAGGCTAGGAATCATTTCCTGATAGAAGAGCCACTACTTGTGGCGGCCCGATGGCAGGCTCGCTGCTTCACGTACAGACTCCGTCCCACCACCCTAGTAAGTGCTTAGTGTTTTCCCACATGACTTCTGAGGACATTCGGGCTCTGAGTCTCAAAGAAAGGCGAGTCGGTGAGTGTGGGAGCTGGGATGTGAGGCCTCCTGCGCCCAGAGCCTGGGCCTCGGAGGGACCGGTTAGTCGTTTTGTTTACTGAAGTTGAGTGGGCGCACCAGTGGGTAGTAGCTCCGGTGACAGGTATTGATAAAGAGAGGGATTTCGTGACTGGAACATTTTCATCCATTCACTTCCTTTCTGAATTCTTTAATTCCACAGAGAACAGGAAATCTCTGATGATCAGTTAAATCCATGTAACAGTTTCAGTAAGCATGACTCAAGGGTTTTTTTTTTTTTTT
>ML102986.1:0-16594 GCA_003697995.1 Taxidea taxus jeffersonii
GGGGGGGGTGCTTGGGTGGCTCAGTGGGTTAAAGCCTCTGCCTTAGGCTCAGGTCATGATCCCAGGGTTCTGGGATGGAGCCCCACATCAGGCTCTCTGCTCAGCAGGGAGCCTGCTTCCTCCTCTCTCTCTCTCTGCCTGCCTCTCTGCCTACTTGTGATCTCTGTCAAATAAATAAATAAAATCTTTAAAAAAAAAAGAGAGAGAATATCCAAATACTGGAAATTCCCCTGCAGACAATTTACCTCAGGCAAAGAGGCATGGATTCCTCTCCTTTCTTAAATTACACAAATGGTTAACAAACCCCCAAACCTTAGGTCAACACATGAGATTTAATCTGAACTGTCTTCTTATTGTGAAGAGTGTGGCACAAGTCACACTTGGCCCTTCTGAGAGCTTCAGTCTCCAAACCCAGGAAATGAGTGATACTGATCAGTTCATAGGGAGGTGGTTATGAATATCTGAGATACCAAGTCCTTCAACAGAAACCTTCACATAAAGTATCCATTATGTTGGGTATTATTCTGATAAACTTTAATCATAAATTAACTACACCTTGGGGTTAGCTTTCTCCTCCATTCTAAACCTCGTCCCAGTTGTAATGAAAGCTTAAGAAAGGTCGGGAAAAGTGAGTTGGGCATAAATAACTTTGATTTGTGCATTCAGAACAGGAAGTCTCTGACAATTTCTTAAGCTTCAGGGTCTAAATTAAGACTTCAAGGCAGGTAAGTTGAGTCAATAAAACAGTACATGACCAAAGTTCATATTCCATTTGGTTCTTTTTATTAGAAGTTGAGAATACAGCAAGTAAGGGAAATCCCATGGTGAATGGAACCATCACACAGAGGCCTTTCTGAAACTCCAAACTTCTATGATCCCCCAAAAATGTGCTTTGTGGCTTCAGCAATTTATAAAGGGAAGGGGGAAAATACTGAAAAAGGCCACTATTTAATGGTGAAAGAATGAAGCTGTAGAGGTCCTAACCAGCCTAGGGCCAACGAAGAAAATTAAAAATTTGCACAGAGCAAGCAAGCCTCTGATGCTGAGAGTAAGGCATTCAGGCGCCAACCTGGTGAGAGTTCTCAGCGAGCACTGTGAAGACCAAGTGCACAGTGAGGCTGTTGATAGTGAGTTGCACATAGACACACACACATAAATGGGCGCACACACACGCACTCACACACACACCCTAAAGAGGGAGATTTTTACTGGATGACACATCATTGATGTTAATTTCATTTTCCCTAACAGTTTGTGCTATGTTGAACCAGATTTAGCTCCTCCTTTGGGGTGTGGGGTGACTGGGCCCAGAAACTACTACATCTGTTGGTGGTGTTACAGGGCTTAATCTTATACCCTGTATCCCAAAGTGCATGACCGAAGAGCAAGTCTGGCTTCTGATATGTGCTGTTGCTTCCATGAGACCAAGTGTCCCTCCTTCCAGATGGCCACCGCCCTACTGGACTATTCCCTCAAAGGGAGGAATACTGTTATTTATTGTGTCAGGCACGACACCAGTTCACCCACTCAAGTCTCTTGGGTCCCTTGGTACCCAAGGCAGTGACCTTACCCAGAACCAAAATACTCTTAAGTCCTTCCCCAGTTTTACGGTAGAGTCCTTCTTCCCGGTTCCCAGCTTTTGGGGGAGACTGGAAGGGGAGAGAAAGGAGATTATCAACAAGACAACACTCTGCTGGATACCAGACTCTTCCCATAAGCCAAATGCCTACTGGAGGGTGGCAGCCCCCACACTTAGGGCTTCAATGTTTAGTTCTAAAACCCACAATCCCCAAAATGTAACTCAATCACCTGAAGCCTTGGGTGACAGCAAGTAACCCAAGACTCAAGTGCTATTTTGGTGGTTTGCCTATGAGCCAAGATTAGAATTCTATGAACCAGATCCTTCCCCTACCACTCTCCCTGACACCATAACAGGATACCTCTGGGGCATGAGCAAACTTTTTTCTACTCCTAGCAGCTCTTTAAAGATACAGCTGTACCAGACTCCCTGGCAATAACATACCATTTTGTTTTACAACTTCCCACCATGCTATCCCCAAAAACTGGGGTTCGGGGAATACTGATGACTCCATGGTGGGTACTGGACTGGCTTTCTTGTTCAAGGATAGCTGATATGTGTATCACGACTAGGCTTACTAAGACAGTGGTGCCAGAGGTGAAATTAACCTTTCCTGATCCAGAGGAAGCCTTCTCCCAACCTATGTACATGAGCTCAGGAGGCACCTGGACAAGCTGGAATCTCTTTTGTGGCTGGCTCCATGCCAGGAACTGTGATGCCAGGGAAAAGGTCCACTTGTATTCCCAAGATGAAGTGACTTTAACAGTGACTTTAACAGAAGGAAAATTCTGGGGCGTTCCTGAGCTCCACAGCAAAGATACAGAAAACTATCACATCCCTGCAGATAAAAATCACCACAAAACTGAATAGGATGCCGTGAAGTAATCTGATCAGCGTCTGGGCTAACATTTCCAGAGCTCCTCCTACTGTCTCCACTACCCCTTTGCTGGCATAATTGACTTTCCCAAGTAAATGGCTCTACTCTTTAGAAGGGGTCACCTCAGCATAGAAAACAAACCACTCTCTCAAATGGTACCTTAACTAGAGCCTTTATCTAACACATCCTGTCAGCCATTCACGTGCTGCTTCCACTGAGAAAACACATACAGCTTCCCTCCACCTTGGGACTCCCTAAGGCTCTCAGACATGAGAGTGGTCATGTGGTCATGTGATCACTGGGCTGGGGCTGTACTTTCTGCCCCACAGGGTCCAAGGTATGCCAGCCTTTAGAAGGCACCTTGGTGCACCAAGGCATTATACATTCTGGGGCCATCACCTGATCCTCCTACAGTCACTTTGTGCAAAATTGAAACAGTGTGTGGTACTTGCATGTTTCATTCTGTACAAAATTCCCCTCCCTCCCCTACCCCTATGTTTTAAACGTTTATATAAATTCTTATTTAAACAGTGAGTTAGAAATCTTATTTACATTAATTTCTTTGTTCTCCCAAAAGAGCATCTAAAATCACATTCCCACCCTTTAATAGGATATAAATGTTCACCTAAATTGGTTTTTAAATTGATTTAAGAAGCAAGAAAGGGAGAAGAACGAACCACCAGCTAAACTGTGTTCCCATCTTCTACAAAGAAATGTGACACGGATCAGAAGCCAGTTTGCCAAGGTCGGGCAGAACCCTCAATCAGTAGATCCCAATTATAAGTCAGGGTTAGGGCCATTTCTCCTTTTCTCCAAATTGATGCACTCCATCCTTTGAGGTATGATTTATTTTTGTTTTTCTCTTCTCAGTCGTGTACCAGGTGGAGCCCCAGGGGCATCACAAAGCCCATGAGGCTGTCAAAGTTTTGGGGCTCCTCTGGCACTGGCATCAATGGCCGGTAAGGGAGGCCTGCAGACGCTGCAGGCCCTGTTCAGGGTCACAGTCCCCGGCTTCTGGAAGGTGTCACAGTGCATCCTCTTCACTGCAGCCTCCACCAATCATGAAACGGAACTCCTGGAGGTTTGAGACGCCATGGAAGTGAACGAAAGCGCCAGCAACCACAAAGATGTGAAAGAGCTGATGAGAGTGAAACTGGAGGGGGGTGGGGGAGAAACCCATTCATTATTAAAGTCTGCTAAAGAGTCTTCAGGTTGTTTGTGCTGAGCAGGGCAGGGAATGGAGGTTACAGAGCTCAAATTCAAGGTGTCCACAGATCTTGAACATCCATTAGGCATATCACATTCTGCTGAACTGAAGGCCAGCTGTCCCCAAAGAAATCAAGGTGCTGCTGCTAAATTCTAACCACGAAGATGTGTACACATATCATAGGAGTATCTGGTGAACTCAAGCCAATGGCATACACACACTCCTGCTAACAGACTACAAAAGCCCAAAGACCCCTCCATGCCTAGCAATGGGCTACAGTTAGACACAGGGAGGTTATCCTGTTTGCTGAAGAAAGTTTTTATCACACATTTAAAAAGCACCAGAGCTATGGCCAATTTAAATGTTGCTCTCTCTCTGAAAAACTAAAGGGATTTCCAGGATTAGGTAGAAGGATAAAACAGTATGTCTCTCTAGCTCTAAGACTCTGAAATTACACAAACAACACACCTTATCAAAAGACTAGGAAGGTCGGGCCTTTTCCTTCCTTCTCTAATCAGAAGTTGGTCTACAAGCACATGAGCTTTTTTTTCTGATTTAATCTGTTTTGTCGAATGCTAGTTCATTTTTTAAAAGGGACCTTATCAATTGCTCAGTGCACCAACATCATTTCAAAAATTATACTATTCTCTCATTAGCATCTCAAAATGAAAAAGTACAGTGGCAAAACAGTATTTATAAAGAGAAAGATTATTAACTTTAGAGGTTAGACTAGAAGGAGCCACAAGTCACATCCCAGGAAGAGGTTCCTAGGAAGAAATCAAAGGGGATTCATTCTCTCAAAATAAGGGGGGGGGGGGGGGGAATCTCCATAATCGATGTCAAAATGATGAGGAGGCAATCTCCGAAAGATACATTAACTAATTTGAATCTGAAAAGGTTGCCTAAATTAGCATTATATTCATTTTATGGAGGGCTAAATTAAACTTTGAAGACTGGATGATCAATTTAGTTTACAATAATCAGCAACAGGTCAAGGAACAGAATTCTAAAGGTCAGAATTCGTATCAAACAACTCCTCAATTCTGCACCTACTGAAAATATTTCAGGTCATTTTCAATTACAAAATTTTCCATCTATTGGACCCTTATATCTCTTTCCCTTTCTCTCTCCCTCTCTCTTATCCACAATTTAGTTAGCTCTCCCTCCTCTCTTGCTACCAAACACACGTATATGCAAATCTCTTGTTACAAATCACCAAATTTTAGTATGAAAAAGGACTCTGGTAGGAGTGCCCGGGTGGCTCAGTGGGTTAAGCCTCTGCCTTCGGCTCAAGTCATGATCTCGGGGTCCTGGGATGGAGCCCTGCATCAGGCTCCCTGCTCAGCAGAGAGTATGTTTCTCCCTCTCCCTCTGCCCCTCACCCCTGCTCATACTCTCTCTCTCAAATAAATAAAATACTTTTAAAGGGGGGGGGGGGCTTTGGTAAACAATCTAGTCGATCACCCTCATTTTCTAAATGAGGAAACCAAAACAAACTAAATGCCTTCCTTGCCAGTTCAGTGTACTATAGGAGCACAGACTCTGATATTAGACTAGCCTGATTCAAATTCTACTTTTTTCACCCACCAGTAACTTGTCCTAACGTTGGACAAGTTACCTAATCTCCCTAAGCCTCATTTCCTAAACTGTAAAATGAAAACATTAATAACAGTTGTCATACCTTATAGGGCCAATGTATTAAATGAGGTAACCTGTGCAAAGTACTCACTCAGTACCATGCCAGCCACCAAGTAAGTGCTCAGTAAATGTTAGTCCTCACTGTACTTACCATCCAGAGACATACAACTAATGAGGAAGAGTTACAACTAAAATACAGGTCTCTCAATTTTGAGTCTAAAACAACTTCAATTATTTCACTTCCTGGTCTGCCAGTAATATACTATCAGCTATGTATGTTACATACTAACTCCCCCTGGTCATACTTACCCAGATATCACACTTGCCAGGAAAAAAACGTTCAGGGATGCGGGCAGCATAGAGGGCAGCGCCTGTGATATAGAGGCTGGCCATCAGCATCAGCCAGCCAATCTGCCCTATGGTGGCGGCCTTCAGGAATCCCTCCGAGATGACATAGTGCAAGGTAGGAATAATTCCACTCAGGCCAAGGCCCAAAAATACTCCTGGCAATCACAAGAATAAAATAAAGTAAAAATGCAGAGGAGAAATAAGGAAGAAGAAATATTACTATATAGCACTAGTAATTCTATAAACTGAGTATTTCAAGTATGAGGCTTCTTGTTTGAAAGGAAAAATAAGGTTCTTCAAACTCTGGGATACTGCCACAACAGACAGCAGCAGCTATGTTCTAAAAGATAGACCCATTTACAAAGGCAAGGAGCCTCCTGCTGAGAGAGGCTCAGCTTAACAAGTCAGCAGTCCTCAGTGGGTTTAGAAATGTGTTGCTAAGTGTTTCAGGAACAGACAGCTCTAGGAGTTTGTTTAAATTTTCCTCAATGCTGCCACTTTGTAGACAGAGACTGCAATACAGAGCAATTTCACATATTTTATCTCCCCTTTGAAGCAAGAGGGATTCCTGGCATTGAAGTGGAATGAAGTGCTCGCTTCGGCAGCACATATACTAAAATTGAAGTGGAATGAAGAGCAGGGGTGGTAACTGGGGAGGTTGGGGGGAGGTCACAACTGCTCCTGAAAGCTCCCAGACCCAAAAATACCAGTCTGGTACAGAAATCTATCAGAATCAATCCACCACAGCCCTACTGCCTTCAAAATCATCTATAGCAGTGTTTGTCAAACTTCTGGATATGACTTAGGTTATAAGATCAACTAAGTGAATCTGGATTAGCATTTTTTTAATTTTTTTAGTGAACTACAATGAAATAAAAATCAGACTGTCACAAATGGAATGTAACAGTTTGTAAAGGTTGAGTAATATATGTGTGTGAATTTATGAGTATATGCACAAATCTGTGTCAGCTGAAATACCACAGAACATCTCACACACCCAGGAGCCACTAACTGCTCCTACATTTTGAGAGAGAGAGTTAAAAATGACCTTTAACTCTCTAAACACAAGACAAAAAGCCTATTACTTGCTTTGGACATTACCACATAAGTTGCTGGTATGCAACAATATATGTAAGCACATACACATGATAAATAATGGGCATATACAAGAGAAGAGAAAAATGGCAATGCTCATCTCACAAAAGGGAATCAAGGAGGCCTAAATAAAAACCTTTTCCTACTTCTACTCCTCATTGAAGAAAAACCATCACAATCCTGTTTCACTTGTTATTTCCCTCTACATGCTCAACAGAGGCTTTAGTCGTTTTGCCTACCATCCTGGAAGCCAAAATCTCAGAAGCTTGGTTCTTCTGATGTGTATTACAGCAGAATGTTCAGCTGTACTCTTATCTCCTGTGTTGAAGCAGGCTTAGCCCCACAGTTAAGTACTGCTGAAAATCACCCCTGACCACTGCTTCTCTACTTAAAAGGGTAAGTGGGTAGACTGTTGTGAATAGTGGTCATTAACAAGAAGTTAAATTCTAACTTCTAACCTTGTAGGAAACTGAAGATGTACCATGGCTTGGATTTTAATATGAAATGGTTTTGGGGCTTGGGCTGGGTTTTTTTGTTTGGTTTCTTAAAAGATCAAAAGGAAAAATACTCCTTTTACTACTACTTGTTCATTCTCAGTAGGTACCAGGTTTGACACTGAGGATAGAACACTGAAGGACATGGTCCTGGCTACAAGGAGTCCCAGTCCAGTGGGAAACAAAAACATGTCCCTGTGAACTCCCCACTCCTAGAGGAAGGCTCAACCAGAGGTTTTTGGCTTTCCAAACAATCTCCATCGAGACAGGCATGATTCTAAATATAAAAAGCTTCCTTATCCCTATTTTAGAAGAGATGTATGGAGGGCGCCTGGGTGGCTCGGTGGGTTAAAGCCTCTGCCTTGGGCTCAGGTCATGATCCCAGGATCCTGGGATCCAGCCCCACATAGGGCTCTCTGCTCCACAGGGAGCCTGCTTCCTCCTCTCTCTCTCTCTGCCTGCCTCTCTGCCTACTTGCGATCTCTGTCAAGTAAATAAATAAATCCTTTAAAAAAAAAAAAAGAAGAGATGTATGGTACTTACTTTAGTAGAATACAATCAGTATGAAGTTTTATTTACCTAAGCAGTACCCATTTTCGAATAAAAATACAAAACAAAAAAATGATGCCAACAAAAGAACCAATCACTCTAAGCTGATGAAGAGTAATCATTTTTAACAAAGGTTACAGAGCCACTGTCTTATGGACAGTATATAGTCATAAACTCAAGTGAATTACAAATATATACACTGATTCATAAAGCTCACCATGCCCCTCAACTCCATGCACTTTAAGACAACTAATGAATACTACCACATTAAAAGCCCCTGAAGAACAGGAACTATGACTTATCTATCTTTGCAACACAAGTACACCGTAGAGGACTTGGCAAGTAGACCTTTAATAAATGACTGGTAAATTAGCAAATGTGCATGTAAAACCCCCAAATCTCTTACCTGCTCGTACTCCTCGATACTGAGGGGTAGCAAACATGTCCCACTGGGAAACTATAATGGCCGCAATGCCCAGCACACAGATGACAATCAAGTAGATGAAGCAAGGTTGTGGATTACAGTAGAAAGAATAATAAAGCCATGGAACAAAACTTCCCATAATCAGAAGAGCAATACCAGAGTAATCCAGTCTAAAAAAGGAAAAAAAAGTCATGTGATATTAAAAAGTACAGCCCACTACAGACAGGTTCCAATTACTCCCCTCTGGCATGAGCTAGCAGTAACAGACAAGAGGCAAACAGGAATGCTTGCTTTAATTAAAAAAGAAAAAAAAAATTAAGTCCCCATCAGACAGTATCAAGAATTCTGCCAATTCTGCTAGATGTTCTTCCCTAACCACTGACTCAAATATTTGATTACAATGTAGACTTTCCAATACTTACTTAGAGAAGAGCCGGGAGACCCCTTCTGAGTGGCAGTAGACCGTGTGGAAGAGCCATGAAAAAGAAAGGCAGAGAATGGCCCCCAAGAAAAATAATCCAAAGACCACCTTCTCTTGTAGAGGGGCCACAAAGGAGATGTTTGGGCGAAACATATAAAAGATCCCCAGGCACAGGAAGAATACACAACCTACAAAGAGTAGAGAGAGAGAAAAGAGGATCCTTGTCAAGAAACAGTGTTGTGTGTTGATGAAGTTCTCAGTCCTTCACAATCACAATATCTAAATCAAAAGCTCCATGAGAAAGATTCTCCAAATAACTAAAGGATATCCAAAATTCTGGTCTACTTCAAACACTGCTGGTACCATATACTCCTCAGCTTTGAAAACCAACTGTTTTTGTATAGGGATAGTACTTTATTTATCTAAGAGCATAATCCAAAAAGAAACCAGACAATTCTACTACTTCTTAGAAGGCTAAATTTGTCCACTTCTACCTCTAGGTCTAGTATAAAATTTCATTTAGAAAGTTTTTGGCACATATGCTGGAGCCCAGCTTTCAAAGACCCATTTTGTGTTTGCTTTTGCAATGTATTCAAATACCTCCAAACCCTGTCAAGAAATACAGCTTTCAGGGTGCCTGGATGGCTCAGTTGGTTACGCATCTGCTTTCTGCTCAGGTCATGGTCCCAGGGTCCTGGACTGAATCCTGCATTGGCAGGGAGCCTGCTTCTTCCTCTCCTCCCCGCTCGTGCTCTCTCTCTCTCAGTCAAATAAATAAAATCATAAAGAAAAAGAAAAAAGAAAAAGAAATACAGCTTTCCTCCACCAGTAGCTGTCAAGGAACATTATGCTTCTCTGGTTCTCACTGGTTGACCCAATAGATTCAAGACTTAAGGACAATAAAATGCCTATTCATTCTATTTCATAATCAGTTTTTTTAAAGATTTCATTTATTTATTTGACAGACAGAGATCACAAGTAGGCAGAGAGGCAGGCAGAGAGAGAAAGAGGGGAAGCAGGCTCTCTGCTCAGCAGAGAGCCCCATTCGGGGCTCTATCCCAGGACCCGGAGATCATGACCTGAGCCAAAGGCAGAGGCTTAACCCACTGAGCCACCTGGGCGCCCCTCATAATCAGTTTTTAAACTGCTCTTCTCGGGTACCTGGCTGGCTCAGTCGGTAAGCGTCTGTCTTTGGCTCAGGTCATGATCCCAGGGTCCTGGGACTGAGCCCCACATTGGGCTCCTTGCTCCACAGGAAGCCTGCTTCTCCCTCTCCCACTCCCCCTGCTTGTGTTCCCTCTCTCGCTGAGTCTCTGTCAAATAGATAAATTTTTTTTAGAAATCTTAAAAATAAATTAATTAAATAAGCTGTTCTTCTTCACACTAAAATACATGTTCTTACTACTTAGGAAAAGGTCACTTAACACAAGGAAGGCACAGAAATTAAGAAGCTAAACATGTGCTAAGTAACTGTTCTATTTAATAAAACTTTACCCCTGAGTTAGAAGTCAGCAATGAACTATATTTGCTGCTCTATTCCACCCTCACTACACTAGCTGGTAGGAAGGCATCTGGAACACAACAGAAATCAAATGTGTGGGAAAAAAACGCAAGTCGAATGGGGGGTAAACCGGAAAAGATTTCGTATACTCACAGGTTTGTGCAACCCTCACTATTATTTAATTTCAGAATATTTTCATCACCCCAAAAAGAAGCCCATAATTACTATATTCATCTCCCACCCCCCTCCTCTACCCCCAGCCCTAGACAACACTAATCCTTCTATCTCTGTGGCTTTTCACATTCTGGGCATTTTGTATATATGGATTACACAGTATATGGCCTTTTGTGTCTGGCTTGTTCCACTTAGCATAATGTTTCAAGGGTCACCCATGTTGTAACACATATCATCAATACTTCATCTCTTTTTATGACCAAATATACTTCATTTGCATGGATATACCACATTTTATTTACCCATTCACCAGCTGAAAGATGCTTGGGTTGTTTCTACTTTTTAAATATTATAAATAATGTTGCTAAAAACATTTGTATACATGTTTTTGTGTGAACATGTTTCCAATTCTCTTGAGTACATAATTAAGGAGCACAACTACTTATACCTCTGTTTAACTTTTTAAGGAACTGTAAAAATTGTTTTCCATAAAGGCTGTACCATTTTACATTCCTACCAGCAAAGTATGAGTGTTGTTATCTTTCTACATCCTTGCCAGAACTTGTTATTTTCCATTTTCTTGATTATAGCCATTTTAGCAAGTGGAAAGTGGTATCTCATTACATTTTTCAAAGTATTTGATTTGCATTTCCCAAAATGACTAATGATGTTGAGCATCCCTTTTGTTTTCCCTCCTTTTTAAAAACTGAAATAGAGTTGACACTTGAGCATCTTTTCATGTGTTTTATTGGCCACTTGTAGATCTTTGGAGAAATGTCTATTCAGATGCTTTACCCATTTTTTAAACTGGGTTGTCCTTTTATTGTTTAGTTGTCAAAGTTCTTAGATCCTCATCAAACAGATGATTTACAAACATTTTCTCCCATTTTGTGGGTTATCTTTCCACTTTCTTGATAATGTCCTTTGACATATAAAAGTTTTTAATTTTGAGAAAGTCCAAATTAGGGGCGTGTGGGTGGCTCAGTTGTTGGGCATCTGCCTTCAGCTTAGGTCATGATCCCAATGTCCTGGGGTAGAGCCCCGTGTCAGGCTCCCTGCTTAGTGGGAAGTCTGCTTCTCTCTCTCCCACTCCTCCTGCTTATTATATTCCCTCTCTCACTGTCTCTGTGTCAAATAAATAAATAAATAATCTTTTTAAAAAAAGGTCCAATTTATCTATTTTTTCTTTGGTTGTCTATACTAAACTTAGGTGTCAATTCTAAGAAATTATCACCTAATCCAAGG
Organism: Taxidea taxus jeffersonii; assembly: GCA_003697995.1. NCBI lineage: Eukaryota > Metazoa > Chordata > Mammalia > Carnivora > Mustelidae > Taxidea > Taxidea taxus. The sequence continues at coordinate 11,553 of ML102986.1, forward strand.
TCACAAAGATTTACATCTATGTTTTACCTAATAATTTTATGGTTTTAGTTCTTAAGTTTAGGTCTCTTTGATCCATTTTGATTAACTTTGTAATGAGGCAGGGATCCAACTGGACTCTTACATATAATTACTCAGTTTTCCCCAGTACTATTTGCTGAAAAGACTATTCTTCCCCCATTGTATTCTTTTTTTTTTTTTTAAGATTTTATTACTTGACAGGCAGGAAGAGACAGTGAGAGAGCAAACACAAGCAAGAAGAGTGGACAAGGAGAAGCAAGCTTCCTGCTAAGCAGGGAGCCTGTTGCAGGGCTCAATCCTGGGGCCCTGGGATCATTACCAGAGCCAAGGGCAGACCCTTAGTGTCTGAGCCACCTAGGTGCCCCTCTGTATTCTTTCTATGCAATCAGGATGGAAAAAAATATTAGAGACCACATTCTACTTTAAGTAAAATTGAAATTTAATTTTCATTATTCTAAGTAATGATTTTGAAAAATCAGCTTATTTCTTTTTTTTAAAAAAGATTTTATTTATTTATTTGACAGACAGACATCACAAGTAGGCAGAGAGAGAGGAGGAAGCAGGCTCCCCGCTGAGCAGAGAGTCCGATGTGGGGCTCGATCCCAGGACCCTGAGATCATGACCTGAGCCGAACGCAGAGGCATTAACCCACTGAGCCACCCAGACGCCCCGAAAAATCAGCTTATTTCTACTAAATAAGCAACTTTCTCACAGTGTTCATCAAGACATTATACCACATTTTGTACAGCACCTTTCCCTGGGCCTGGTTCAAGGACACAGTCTGAAAATCTAGTACAGAAAATGATGACTGAGCTGTAATAAAATCAGAGTGCAAACTAGGATAACCACAGAATAAACCAGTAAGAAACTGCATCATTAGACATCCAGAAAACAAAATGGCAAATCCCAAATACATTTGTTTTATCCTTATCCTCAAATACATGGGGAGAAAAAAAAAAAAAAGAGTAAGTGAATTACTAATTCCTTGCACCATTGACATTACATACCTAAAAGATGTGTCCAGATGTTGCCTGTCTCTGTGTGTATTCTGAAAATGCTCTTAAAACAGGCCCGGAAAGAAGGCATCGGGGGCCGATGTCCATGTAAAAGGAAATCGTTATCCTTGAGCCAGTCTGGTAGTACATCATGAGGGATTACTCGCCACCGACCTTCCCATACCTGGAAGAAGAGTATTAAATATCTTTGTGGTTTTGTCAATGTAGCAACACTAGTTGCCCTAAAAGAATGGTTTCAAGCTTCGTTTCAGTCTGGCTAAAGGCAGGGTCCACCTGTACTGACTTGCCTTCCTTTGTCATCCACAACAGACTTTACCTCTGAAAAGGCCCTGTGATAGTAATTAAATATGACTGTTTTTATACTTAATATTTCTGTTGGTGAAAAAACTGACCCTTGAACGTGGGTTTGAAATGTGCGGGTCGACTTATATGCAGATTTTTTTAGAGTACAGTCCTGTAAATGAATTTTCTCTTATGATGTTACTAACATTTTTTTTCTCTAGCTTATTTTAAGAATATAGTTTCTAATACATATAATGTACAAAATATATGTTGACTTTTTATGCTATTGGTAAGGCTCCCAATCAACAGTAGGCTATTAATTAAATTCTGGAGGAGTCAAAAATTATGCATGGATTTTCAACTGCAAAGGAGTCAGTAACTTTAACCCCTGCGTCATTCAAGGGCCAAACCTGTATATAGAAGCACTTGTGTGCCTTCTGCTAAATTCTCTCCCTTTCCCTTCTCTTCCTGCCACAACAAACATGATGAAGTAAAAAAAAAAAAAGTGCACAGGAGTCAAAATCTTGGATCTCTTATCATTAACTAGTTAAAGGAGCTTTAATGAGAAAACCACCAAGCCCCAGTTTCCTCATTTATAAAAATGGAATGATACTACTTTAGTTACTTTTAAGGATCAAATGAAATAACCCAGAGCCCTTGTAAGTGAATTAGCAAACTCCAACATTCACCCCACAGGTGGAATGTAACCCAGACCATCCCCAGAGGCATAAAATTATCTACCTAAATTAGTGACTAACCCACCCTATTCATGCCTGGAGAGATGGCCAAGAAACTCAAACGTTAAGGGCCCTTCAAAAGTCTCATCATCACCACCCCCTTCTTCTCCCTTTTCTTCACTGCTCCTCTCTCTCAGACTCTAACAGAAAAGAGATCAGGAATTTGGTATCTGTCCTTAAAAACCTGTCAACCTCTGCACTCTGCTTCTTTTAATGTCTCTCAGCCCAGAGAGCTCACATCAGAAGGATCACTTAATCCTAAACTACCTTGTTTCTGCTAGTCAGAAAGATGTAAGGGAAAATGCCAGGTATATACTCTACCTATAATATTCAGGTTGAGACAATGACCCCACTACTACCCCTCAGGGTTCTTTCGACAGACAACATGGATAGGCTATATAATCTTGGCTTGCTTTCTTCTATGTGATGCAAAATGACTGCCAGCTGCTGAACCCAATCCTTCTGCTTCACATCTTCCTGTTCTCTGCTCTCCTTGTTCCTTGTTACTGAAGTACCCTTGTAAAAGAACTGATCCTCTGTGTAACTCCAAAGGAAGGGAGAACTAACAATTTAAGAGAAGTGGCCCTCCTAACACTACTAAAACTCACTCTCTCTAGCCTCCCCACTTCCTCTCTCGCCTTCTAACTCAAACCCTGAGGCCCGCAGTTAGGATAATCTGGCCATTCCATGCTTGTTCTTAACACACAATGAAATACAATAATGCCAAAAGACAAATGTAGATATTTAATGTCTACTGGTAATAATAGTTTTACCACTTGTAAAAGTAGCTGTTTGAGATCTTCCAAAAAGGACTTTCTAGGGAGACAGAGAATACTCTAAGATACTGAATTTCTTTTCTCTAATTTGGACTTGAAAAAAGATAGCTATTGTTAACAGTAACTTTACAAGATGCTACTCTGTTTTACTTTGGGAGAATTTTATTCTCTAAGAGGGAGAGGAACAGAGAAATCAATCCTTATATCCTCAAAGCAGTTCACAATCTGCAAACAGCTCTGCTGTGACCATATGAAAAGTGCTATTGTGTTACCCACACAGCCAAGATGCTCCCTTTTTTGCAGTCAGAAAGAATATGCTGAGATTCTTACTAGTTATATTTGCATATAACGTCAGAGTGATTTTTCTCCATTGTTTCTAAACATTCTAGCAGTCTAAACCGAGCCAAGGAACTATACTCTCATAATTATACCAAAGTTAGTGTCATATTCAACAGAGAGTGCACCCTCAATCCTCAACTTGGAGTCAACCCAAATGTCAACCCAAACAGGCATCGTCTTTTACTTCCCAAGGGAAAAAGAACAGGATCACAGCTTGGCCAAATACATATTTATTTATAAGCTTGACAAAGGCACTGCATAAATCAAACATTTGAGCAATGGTCCACTGGATTTGTATTAGACCATTAATGCACAAAACATTTCTTTTTAATTGAAGGCTGGAAAAAAAGAGCATGATCAAATTGGACACTCTATAAAGACTAAATGATTTTATTTCCCCTTTTCCTATAAGAAAAGTTTTTCCAAAAGGGAGTGTATACCAGCAAGGCCACAGGACACTTCGTTTTAAATTGTTTACTTGCTTGCAACCTAAGAAAAAAAAATTGTGTGTCCCTAGACCCAGTGAGCTGTCAAGTACACTCAGTTGCATGACCACAGCAGGCGGAGCAAGCTTGGAGGACGCTGTGTCACAGGAAGCCTCTCCAGGCCACTCTCACAGACAAAGTGCTAGAGGATGATAAGGGAATAGTAATAATTTTTGTGCTCCACTCCTTTTTCTTCAGTAAATCACAGCTTGGAGCTAACAAATGCCTTATTTATTCTCCCATTAGCTGTTACATTAGAAGTTTTATTTTGCTTTACTTTTTATTCGTAGTTCAGAAAAGAAGGATAAAAAGGCAGTCAAGTTAACTACAGTACCCCACTGATCTATAAATATTAAAAATCCCTAATGGCTCAGACACTAAATATTCAACTTCAAGAGATTTAACACCAAATTTGCTTTATGAAAAACAAAATATATCCTTTATATCCCTGTGTGTTGATTCTTCTGAGACAGAAATCACGAGAAAGAATCTATTGTTTTGCTTTTTCTTCACCAATTTTTAAACACTGAAAATTTCCTGGGCTCTAAGTAGACCCATAAATGTTTAAACCTCTCCCCCCACCACTCTCTACCCACCCCCTTTCTCTTAAAAGGGATGTCTATACTCAGATTATAATGTTTTCTCATCCTCTGGTCCAAAGTACAGTATTTAAAGTCAATTGGCCCCCAATTATTTCTACCACCACTGTGAATGTAGGAAAACCTAACTTAGTTTTCAGGACCTAAGACCACATGCAGAGAAAGTCTTGGTTCCATGAAACCTATTTTAAAAAGCCATGAGTCACAAAAATTTCTCTCTAAATAATCAAGAGCTCTCCAGAAATGTTTAACTGACTTATGATTTTGGATAATTCCTGACAGGGTCCCTATTGATCAGATTATCAAGTAGTTATAAATTTACCAGTGTCTCTGACTCTTCTAAGAAAGCAACCCCAATTCCAGTTACCATTTTCAAAGAGGGAAAAAAACCATAATATGTCCTAGAGAATCAGATAATGCGTTAGAAAAAATACCTTAGAGACAGAAAACATGCCAACTGAACTAGAAATACTAGATATGCAGGAAAACTGGGAAATCTTGATCTAAAGATTAGTCTGACTACCCACAGAATCCTTAGAAAGATTAGCACATTTGCCATCCCAGTCAAGTAGCAGAAGAGATTCAAGGGACTTGGACATGGCATTTTAGTATCTCTAGGCATCAACCACTCCAAACTTTCATTCTGTCTTATCTAAACTATCAACAAAACATCTACTTGAAGGGCCTGACGCCATTCAAGGCGGCAGCCCTTTTGCTGTTTACATTAAGCTGAAGACATTCCAAAGTGGTTCCTACACATGCAAATAAAGGATGGGACAAGAACCAATAG